>VWZW01005955.1:1152292-1370597 GCA_013397115.1 Edolisoma coerulescens
AAAAAAAAAAAAATCAAGACAGTTCAATTTCCGAGTCTAAGGTCTAAGACAGGCCAAAGAAATGACTGAATACCTGACAGCAAGCAAAAGAAAATTATAGTATTTTTAATAGTGAAAGTATTAGGAGAATGAGAGAATGATAGCAGAGCATGTCACAGGCTAAAGGAGGTCAAGAGAGAAAAGAAAATGCTGTGATCTATAATCAAATTATAGGAGGTGGGATGCACAATGTATAAATACATGGAATATACTGTGCACATTCAGAGCCCATAGACTTTTTTTTTCCTTATTTCAATCATCTTACAATAAAGCAATATTCTTCTCACCCATCCATAGAGAAGGTTCATAAGGCTAATGTGAGTGATCACTTATGAGACCACTAGCCTTAAGTTTCAATGAATGCGACTTAGATAATGATTTCCTTCCAGCTTCAAAGTCAAGACTCTTCAAAACAGCCAGCAGAAACAGTACAATAGATCTGTTTTGAAGACAGAAAACAAGAATCACTGTTCATGCACTTTTTTTGCAGTCTCCCAGCTGCCAGACCCATTCATATGAACAACGTTTGAAGTAAACTACCAGCCCCAGATCAAGTACACTTGATGTCAAAACTGACTGGCTGAGGCAGACAAGTAACGCTTGGTGCCTGAACTCCAGAGTCACAGCAGGGTTTAAAAAATATGAACTGGAATGGTGATGGATGAAAAAAACATGAGCTTTCCTTCCTGAAGCCATCAAATGTCTCTGGAATCCTTGAAATCAATATTTCTTCATAGATGCGTAAATGGACAAGTGAAACCCATCCTCAGCAAGTGAAAGTCCTTGTAGGAAAGGTGTATTATGTCCTTTTCCGTCAAGCCAGGTCTTGGTACCCTGCAGTTAATTTACAAGAATTCCAAGAGCTCTACAAGATATTTTTGTGGATTGAGCAAGTCAACATGAATACCGGACCACAGAAATTGATCCAAAAGAAGTGCAGTTTGGGAGGAAAGCACTCTGAATTGATTAGCCAACGGTCAAGGAAGCTTTTTTACATATTTGCAATCGCTTTCTGTGACACTGAACAGCAAGGCCAAGAATTTCCTGATGTAGGGGCAAAACTTGGAATTTCAGTGTGCATACTCCCCAGAGAAATGAGGTTACTCTGAAGTGTCAAGTCCTGTGCCTTTAGGTAGTAGCCCTGGATGGGAATCCTGCCCATGTTAGACATTAGAACAAGAAATTACAAGCACTTTGTCTTCTGAGTGACTTATTATGCTCCATGAAAGTAGTGAAACACTCATGTTCTCTGTCCCAGACACTCTAGTTCAGGATGTTTTATTGAAATGCTGCGGTGTTTTCTTTCTGTGATTTATAACCTTTCATATTCCCACACGCACTGAAAGACACTCAAAACACACAGGCAGTCTCCTGGTTAATAAAAACCAGATCCCCTTTCAGCCAACTGTATTACCTGAGCAACCTCCATCTTAAGAACAGCAAAATCAAGGGAAGAGACAAAAGGCAACCCCTTGTGACCTGAGGATTAGATGACCATCTCACGAGTCTTTTCAGAGCTCACCACAACCTTGCAACAGGCTGCCACCGCTTAGACTCAATTAGATAAGTATCACTGAAGCTTGGAGTTAAGCTCATTTGCGACCCAAGATTAGACCACCAGATAAACATTAAACCAATGGATGGCATTTCCTTGTGCAGCTCACAAGCATGAAACCAAATAACAACCAACAAAAAAAAAAAGCAAGAACTAAGGGGAGAGTGTCTACACAAAAAATTAACATGAGGAGTTACAAAAGCAAAATAATAATACCTTAATTTCAATTTACTCTAAGGGTTTTTAAAGGCTCAAAATACTTTTTCAACCAAAAGAAAAATCTACCCAAAAAAGGGCATGCTATGAAGATTACTCTTATTTTTACAATTGCAAATAAAAAAGAACATGAGGAACAAAGAAATAAGAGAAGTCACTAAAACAGAAGCGTAAGGCCTCTTACTCTTTCAGAATTGTGTTATTTCAGATTACTTACAGTGTCTTCCCTGACAGCGAACATTGTTTTAGAGGACCACAATACACTCTATGGCACAACTCTGAGCTTAAGGTTAACAGAGAATTAAGTATCTTCTAGCGAAAAGATCCTTAAAGACAATAAAGAGAGACTTCTCTACTTACTCAGGTTGCTAATGGGTAAAATGAGCTGCCATTAGATTATTATCAAGCATATTTTAGAAGGGTTTTTCTAAGTTTGTATCACAGAATATTTAAAGAAAATGAGACATTTCCAAGGAAATGTTCTTGCGCCTGTTCAAAACAAAGCCCACACCAAAATGAGCTCATACTCAACTCTGCTCTGCCCTGGGCACAACCTCCTGAGTTAATCATGTCCAGCAGAGAAAGGGGCCCTGCAAATGCACCGCTGTGGGCTGAGAGACGAGCAGAGATAGACACAGACACCGAGCCCAAGCCCCAAAACACACCTCAGCCAGATCCTACCACAGAATTTCAATGAAGTAATTCCTGCCAGAGGTTCTTGCTGTTGCCTGTGTTTGTGGTTGCAGTTGGAGGTTTTTTCAGTTATTTTTTTATCATAGCTTGGTCCTTTCTGATACACAAAGCAACCACCTCATCTAATTGCCCAGGCATTTCTATTGCTTCATCACCACATGATCTCAGCACCTTCAACTCCAACTTCATTATCACAGTTCCCAAATTGCAAAGGAATATCATGATGTTATCCCACAGCTGGGAAGCACACACTAAAGAGTTGAATTATTTGCCTGTAGTCAAAGATCATGGCTGTGAAAGAGCTGATAACTCGACAGTGGACCACAGGGACATGCTTCACTATCACTAATAGTTTCTGCTGGGTAAGACAGCAAGGTGGTGAGCATCTTCTGAGACTCAGAGTGATGGCTCTCCAGATAGACTCCAAATACATGAAACCCAGAGAGTAAACATTTCTTTAGCTCATTTTTAGATGGTAAAGCAAAAAGGTATTTCCACTTACTTTTCCATGGGACTATAATTAGCTACAATTTTCTATGTAACACAGAAGACTCATGCCCATGATTCCCTCCAGTCATACACGTGCCGTTTCATACACATTCAATGAAAGGAACTTCAATGACACTGGGTTGCTTTTTTTCTTTCAATTAAAACAACAGGCATATGCAAATTTCTTCTTAGTGCACACAGGTTTATGTTCGGAAATCCCATTAGAATAAATACATAAACCAAGGTACAATTACGTTTCCATGGGATTGATGGTAAAAGACAAAAATGAAGACTGTTTAGGATTTAAAACTCTTCCAGCAGCTCAGCACCATGGGGCACATTTCAAAGCTAACTGTACACGAATTTTCCAGTTAATTTCAGTTCACAGCCCTTCTACTAAAGTCAGTTGAGGCTGTAGACAGGGAGGAGATGAGACAGGGATGGGGCTTGAGAGCCCACCAGTTACACCCATCTGAGGAGGGGTGCACAGACTGGATCCCATCCTCTGTGGCTGTTCGCTGCTCCTGACTTAGGAACAACACCTAGAATGAAACAATAACCAAGAGCCAGGAAACACACAGTCTGAGAACCATCCTGGCTGTGTGGATACCCTGACCATCTCCCAGTGCCTTTACTGAAGATTTAAAATACCTTTCCCTAGGATGTTCAGAGGGCAGAACTCCCAAAGATTTCTCTGGCTGTGTTGCTACTCCCACATGGTGCACAAGTGCACAACACGGGCACAGTCTGGCACTGCCCTACACACTGTGGAGCATCCATATTTATTCTCCCCACACAAACCTAAATCAAACCACTTTGGTTCAATGCTAAACACAGATGCTCTCCATTACACCAGTTTCAGAAGGTGGCAAATTCATGGGTGTCAGCATAATTGCAGCTGTTTAACATCTGTGTACAGAATAATACAGTGAGCCCTAAAACATGCACAACAACATGCCTTGCAGGGTCACTGCTCCATGAACATTATCATATATTATATTATAGTGAACATTAACTGAGCTTTTTTATTTTTTTACAGGAAGCCACATAGAGAAAATCATATTTCATTTACAGATACTCTAAGAGGGTGAATTTTATCCCTGGTTCCCAGGATTTGTACCAGCCACACCGCAGATCTACACAGTGGATAAATTTGGTCTCTCTCGCTTGACAGTGAGGAAAATTGCACCAACTCTAGTAAGTTGCACAGTTTGTCCTAATCTATGTTTTATTCCTTCACATACACCTCAATTTGAGGGGAAAAGAAATAGATATCAGATGTGACAAGTGTATGTTTTTTTTCCCCTGATATCTGACTGTTCATTTTGCCTTGGAAGGGCTGGAGCACCTTTCAAAAGTTTTAGCCCTCTGTTTCTGAGGAACTTATCCTTGTGGCATGTCTGTCAGTTTTCACAGTGCTCAAGCAAGTCTTTGCAATTTTCACATAATGGCAGTTGTTGACAGGTTGTTAGGGCTGACAGTGAATATGTTTGAAAAACTGTCAAGCTGGTGAAAAAAAATTAGAGGAGAGAGAAGGAGCCTCCTTACATTTGTAACAGCATGTTAAACTGTAAATGCATTCTCAAAATGCATAGGCCTACTTCCAGTCATGTTACCTGCTCTACAATGACAGCATATGTGAATATATGATCCTTAAAAATTAATGTCAGATTGTCATTTTATAGGTCATGGTCACATTACTACAAAACTGTTTACCTTTATAAAATTGATTTTACCTTTAATGCTCAATAATAGCTGTTTCAAGCAAAGAAATTGCTAGAAGTAAGGTGCCACTGCTACTAGCTTTTAATTAGCTTTCTAGTGCTTTTGCCAGAGGTATTACCAGCCCCTGAGAGCCCACGGCAATGTGCAGAACCTGGTGTCTGTCCAAGGGCCTCTTCCAGCTCTGTCCAGAGGTGGTGGGGAAGGTCTCCCAAAGCTCCTCAGAGAGGTGAGCAACCAGCAGCACTCGTGGCAAAGCCCCAGCCTTGAACCCTCTTCCACAGCCACCAGTGTCAGGCTCATGGAGAGTCTCTTTACCTAAAATTGTGACAGTCTTCAGAAATGAACCTGTGTGGATGGGTCTTTATTTACATTGCCAGCCAGTGAACTCCAAAATGGTCCCTCAAACAAAGCAGGCTAAGAAGGAGAGAAGCACCATGAATCTGACATAATAGAAAGTACTTTGCCTCATTATTTTAAGACAGATTCAGCTCATTTTGGTGATGCTGAAATACGTGGTTAGGAACTGATATTAATAAGGAATCGCTTCTCTTACATGTCAGACAGACTGATTCTTCTTTGAAAAAGAAGTTATATAATTCAATTTATTTCTGGGAAGAATGAACTTACCTATCTCTCCTTCACATAAGCGATTTCTTAAAATAATTTTAGTTCAGATTTTAAATACTTTTTCCTTACAGTCTTTTTATAGTACTGCTTTGCTTATCATTTCAAGGGTAACAATATGAGTCCTGAGCACCTACAGTGTGAGACAGGTCTGCTTTGTCTAATATTGGAAGAGACTAAAATAACTGGGAAGAATAAAGGGCAGGCTAGCATAATCACAGCCATGAAATTATTATAACCATGATAGAGTACTGTGGATTTTATTCACAACAGCAAAACTGGTCTAAAATAAAGGAGTTTGATATGGTCAACTATGTAGAAGCAGCACTGCAGTAGACAGCATCTGAGTTTGCAATAACAGGACCAGCAGAAAAATAAAGTTATTAAAAATAGGCAAAAGAACTGTACTGGATAAATCCATGAAGGAAGATTGCAAAGGTGATACAGAAGAATTCATGGATGATACATCTCCCAGGGCTATGCACAACATCAAGAATATGCTGGGGCTTGACAATATACTGAAAAATAAAATGATAAAATAATATAGAAGGTAATCAAAACAGAATGGTAAGGAAGAAGACTCAAAACAAATCATGCAAGAAAGTCTAGCTAACATGATCAGGAAACACCAAACTCTGTAGTAGAGAGAGGAAGGAGACTCCATGAGGTTCAGAGTGGATGGACGTCCTAGACTGAAACTGAACTTGATGTGTCACAGAAGCTTCTTCCAGCTCCTGCTGAAGTCAAGAGAAGAACTCTCATTTACTTGAAGAGAAGCAGGATTAGGTCCTAATCCTTCTGCCTCACTATCCAGTAAAGTGAGGATAATAATTGTATTGACAGGTAATTCTGTCTCACAGGAGTATTCTGAGGATTACGTAGCGTCTGCACTGTGCTGTGAAATGCTAAGTGCTAAATATGATTATACAGGGATTTCCATCCAAAGATCTCAAAGCACTTTCCAAACATTAATAATTGAAGCTTTATAATACCCTTAGGACTGCACATGTAAAGAAGGCAAACAAGATTCAGGGCTCAGCAAAGCGGGCAAGGATTATTAGACTTATTTTATAGTGGATAAACTACACCACAGTGAGATTAAGTGACTTGCCCAAAGTAACAGAACAAACCAGTGACACTTCAGAAAACGAGCCTAGAAGGCCAGACTCCTTCACACTTCGTGCCAAAAAGATGCACACTGGATGAGAGGGTCAATCAGCTTTTGGAAGGAGTTGGATGGATCACAACATCGCAGAGATGTGGAACACTCAGAGAAGACTGAGGAGAGCACAAGGAAAACAAACAAGGTTGGTTTGTTTTTAGGTACATGAGCAAAGAACCAATAGAAGAAAATAAAGCAGCAAAAAGTGGAGTTTATTGGCAGGAGGTACAGCCACTGCTAAGAACATCAATTCTTTGGCTTACAGATTTAACAAGGATGACAGAGAACACACGTCAGAACTCAGATTAATTTCCCAGGGGAAGAACAAATAGAGAAGGAAATTGAAATCATGTTAGAACAAGAAATCAAGAAATCAGAATGACTGAAGACTGGTTGGATCAATGGAACATACTCCTCTGAAGTTCTAGAACAAAAGGCAAAGCATTGACAAAATCCTTCAACATAATTTTGTTATCAGAGAAATTACACAACCTCATCTGACACTGAAATGGACTTGAAACTCAGGGTGGCAAGAAGGGATAGAGGAAATCACAGCAGTCTTGGCTGATAAGAACAAACATAACTGTAAACAAAGACAGCTTCAGAGAACACTCAAGAACTCAGTTTTGTACGTGATGACAAAAGAAACATCTTGTCTAGCAAACATGACTGAATATAAAAAAAAATACAACTCTGGAAGCAAACTTACTTGGACTGTGTTACTGGGTTTAAACAGGGCCAACCAACCACCTGAAAAAGCACTGATATTCCAGGACATTAAAAGTGACCTTCATCTGCCAGCCAGCAAGAATTTGGAGCAGAAGGCTCTGGGATAGTGCTGCAATATTCAGATGAGGCATTGCAGCGGATGCTCAAAGTGAAATCTGGTTGTCAGGATCAGCATTTAGAAATGAAATAATTTCCCTCAAAATGGGTGTTTGTACAAATTTCTCAAGGGCTTCTGAACAAGAGGGAACATTGGACCAGTTTTGGAGGGAGCAGTAAGTTGAGCCCACTGCCAGTGGTTACTTCAACAATATTAATTCTAATTTCATTGCAACAGTGAAAATGATGTTTTCACTGCCTTGGTGCAACACAGAAAAAATCTTTTGCACACTGGGAATGAATGCAAGTCCAAGATATCTCTGCTTTAGGTACCAGAAAGGTTGAAAGGCAATACCACAAATCTATACAAGCACAGATTGTGTATATAAACAAAAAGA
This sequence comes from Edolisoma coerulescens, assembly GCA_013397115.1. Lineage (NCBI taxonomy): Eukaryota > Metazoa > Chordata > Aves > Passeriformes > Campephagidae > Edolisoma > Edolisoma coerulescens. The sequence continues at coordinate 1,160,019 of VWZW01005955.1, forward strand.
AAATTAAGAAAAATACACTACAAGGGGAGAACAGAAGTGTTACATGGTTGTGTGCCTACACAGTGGCTTACAAAATCACAGAAAAAATGTTTTAAGTACTTGCCGAAAACACAATACTGAACTAAAATTGCCAAACATAAAAGTGGGACTCCAGAAGTATTCTTGGCTATTTCATTGCAGGAAAGAAGCCTTGAAATAAATACAGGAGACCAGCAGCTGTAAAGCCTAAAGCACTGTCTTTAGATCCAGTGTCTCTTCTGTACCAGCTTCTCAGCTTTGCTTTTGCTAAATCAATTTCTTCTGTGCCATGCCATGCAGTGCTGGGCACTTAGCTTGAAAAGACATTTAATAATTACTTAAAGTGTGCTGTGAATATGCATGGTTCATACTGACCAAAAGGATAAACTTCAGAGAAGTATTTTCACCTCTTTAATGGAATTAATATAGCTCTAAGCAATAGGATTTGATACAGACAAACCTCATGACCAGCTTTGTTACCAATACACTATAAATATTTTTGGTTAAAAGTGATCTGAAATAAAGACAATTTCGTTTAGAAACCTTACAGGGTTATTGGGAAAGATCCAAGAGATCTGTAGCAAACATTTGAAACTGCTCTGAAAACAGTCTCAAGATATTTGAAGAGCTGAATCAATTTCCCTTTAAGTCAGTGTGAGGGTTTTTGTTTATTTTCAAGGAATCATTGTGAAAAACACAGATACAAATGAAGCTTATATACAAAAAGATTAAATCTCCTTTTAATCCTGATTTCCCAAGTTTCCACACTTCCAACTGAGTTAATTAAGGTTTTGCCACTGACTTCATTAGCAACAGGATCAATATTTTCCAATATAAAATGAAACCATAACTCAGGGGTTTTTTTCCCTGAATAATATTTAATATCTCCATCATTCAGAGGTTTTTCTGAACACAGTCTTTTGGTGAGGGCTGTGACCTCTTCGAGGTACAAAGACTGTTCAGACTCTGAATAGGCTGCTCTAAAGTAGGTTTTGATAAAACCCAACTCCCTGCAAGTGAAGAAATGTACCAAATATCAAATCTTCAGTCTTATACTTTTTATTGACATACGAGATTTGCCAGATTAAAAAATTTTGCCAGCATCAAGACCAGGGAATTTTATCCATTATCCCTTCCTATGACCAGAGCAAACAACACGAAGCATTCTTTTTGTACATTAAAAGCACAGTGAACAGAACAACCAACGGAGAATAAATGAGGATAGTCTCTGACTTGTACTGGATTTCTATCTTTGGGACTGGATTACAAAGGATTTGTCTCCAGTATTTTAAAGGTACAGGCTTTCTGTATTTTCCACAATAGTTTGGAAAATAAGTATGTTGAACGAAGTTTAATTACTACCAGCAAAAACCTCAAATATCTGACCTGGTTTAACTCCTGCTATTTAGAGAAAATGAAACAAAAGGGTTCAGTTAAATGAAAATACTTGTACTGCTTAATGAGTAACAAAAGCAGGGTGTTCACCTTCCTAATACATTTTTTCCTTGATATTTCTGCTATATAGGTCATGTTTGGCTTCACTAACTTGTTTATGCCCCAAGAAGATGCACAAACATTGTGTTCCACACACAGATTCCTAGCTCTGATAAACTAAGACAATAAAATTAAGACAATTTCTAAAAATTACATAAAATAAACAGCTTTTTGCCTTTCTAAAACAAGCAATTTTTTTGTTTTTCATTGCCATTAACAAGGAACCTGTGATCTAATAAATGTCACAATCAGTTTCATTTAATTAAAATAATAAATATTGTACAGTAATGCAGATTGACATTTATATCTCCATTTACGTGAGGTTGGATTTATGGTCAATGCTTTATTTGATGGAGGCCACAAATAATGGCTATTAAAGTGCCACAGGATGGACACAAGATCACATTAATGAAATTAGACAAGGCAAGGCATTGATATATGGAGCCCTCCTGCTAGAAAATAAAGTAAGTCATGTCCAAAGCAGATGTTTTCTTTGGCTGCAGTTTAGGTTTGCTGCATTTTTAGTGGGCAGCTTAACTTCTGTCTACACAAAGGTGGAAAGGAACAGAACTCCCGTGACAACGCCTCTCAAGATGTATTACAATTAATGCAGCACATGAGCTCTGCTTCCCTTGTCAAACACATTCATGCAAGAATGATTGTTAAGTGTAAAGGACTGTCTAATAGAATGCTGATTATCAAATTTCAGCTAAGCAGCCTGATATAAAGTTTTTGTACTCATTGGTGGAATAAACACCTCATGTCTCTCTTTTGCTAACGAAACATACATCCAAGGAGGTAGAAACATTCAGGTTCTTGACCTTTTTCCTTTATTAAAAAAATATCAAGAGTTTTGAAATATTGGTGTAAGGTTATTATAGGGCAAGTAGAAGGGATAAGAGGGGAGAAAACATTTCCACAAAGGATTCTCCTCTTACCTCTGCAGTTGCACCATCACCAGTTTTTCTAGCCCATCCTGGATGCACTGGGAGATAGTTCTTTGCTTCTCGCTCCAAAGTTTTCCATGAAAGATAGTACTGCAGTATCTATCCTCACAGTGCTTGCTTAACAAATCAGGCTACTCCATAGCGCTGCTGCAGCGAATAAATAATCTCAAGTAGCAGAACATTGTGAAAAATGAAACAAACTTGCCTCGTGGGCAAATTATCTAACTGGATGCTGTGTGTGAAGTTCAGATAAACATTCAGTTACATGGAACAGCATCTCAAAGTTTGATATTTATCTTTGTGGATTTATTTTCACCTCGGGATCTTCATGTGCCATGCTAATATGATGCCACACAGGTTCAAGAGAAAAAAAAAAAGTAAATCATTTTGGGAGGCAACAGAGACAATAAAACGTGCCAAAACAATGAAAGCCATTATATTTTTTGCTTCTGAACTAGACAAATAGCTTTTAAAGCTATGCCTTCTAAAGAATAGCTCAGCTTGGTCATTTATGCTAAAACTAGGCATTACAAGCCTAAGGGTCTGGTCTAAATAACAATACCTTCATTAATCAATTTATAACAGCTGAGATCCTATTTCTGGCTCTAGAGAGAAATGCAATATAGCCAGCTGAAATTTGGCCTCACATTCCTCAGGCTCAGGTGAAATGACACTGCAAATAATTTAGACATCTCTGGACAATTTATTCAATAAATTGTCCAGCTTCTTGATCTATTTATCACAAGGGATGGAGCTGATTTAACTAACAACTTCACCTGCCTTATTCCAGAATCATTTCTGCATTCTGCTTCAAATTCTCCCTAGAACAAAATTAATTTCCTTATACAGATAAATCTATGCTTATGTTTCTTGAGAAACCAGGCACAGATAAATCTGAGGCCTTAGGCACTTCCACTTGCACACCACAAGAATCATGCAGTGATGAAATACTGTTGGCTCAACCTGTGACTTTTAGCCATTGTCAGATGCCATCCCAGGGCTGAAGAGGATGTCATCTCTTTCCAAAGTCCTGCTGGGTGGGTTAAATACACAAACAAAGCTGTGCTCCTTGTCCCACACATTTGCTGTACCTTTCAGAGGCACACTGCTCATAGAGGGGTGCAGACCCGGGCAACGCAGGCTTTCTTCAGATCAAACCTGTGTGTAGCACCCACTTCTCTGACAGCAAACACAGCATCTTGTTCCTGCTACCAGAACTTTCTAGGGCTGTTCCCACATCTTAATCCCCTCCACGTCAATATTGAATTGAACAATTCCCATTGACATGCACTTCTGCATTATGCACATGCACTAAAATCCTAGAAATGCAGGAAATGCACAAAAGCTGAAAAGGCCTGGCACACACAAGAAAAGAACAACTGGAAAACCAAAATCACACAGATCTTAATCACTGAAGGAATGAATGCTTCGTTTTGGTCAGCTTTCTAGGTGAGATCTGATGGGCTCTCTGCTCCATCTGTCACATCACAGGTAACCTTCATTAAAAGGTTTCCTTTGGCACACAAAACCCGCATCACATCTCAACAGTGAGCAAAGTGTAATCATCGTGTAAAGTAGTCATCTCAATATACTCATTTTTCTGCATACATATAATTCTGCTGAAATTAAAAAACCAGCATATCAGCTTCAGTAAGAAGTGCCCCAGACACCTGCAACTGCTGCTCTTTTGTTTCTACACATTTCTCACACGACATCCTGCTAAGCCAACCCTTCAAGAAAGGGCTTCACAACATTTTATCAGCTCTTGCAGATGAGTCATTAAAAATCGAAGGTTTTTTGTCAGAAAGCCAAGCATCACTCATTTCTTTACAGATAGTAACTTCTGGAGAAAAAAAAAAAAAATAAACACCCTGTCTGCATCAGGTTTCTGTACCTGTCACCTCAGTCATAAATATGGATACACAAAACCAAATTACCATCTCGCTGAAATCAAAAGAAGTTTTGCCATTGTAGTCCTGAGTCTACCAAGTTTCAACTCAGTCGTGTTACAAATCAGGCTACCAAAAAGACAGGATTCTTTTAAACAAACCCATCTGCCTTTACAAGCTACACTGCTTCTCATTTCCTCTTCTACCATGTGAAAGTTAGGGCAGCATTCCTCCTGCCTGGCTGCTCAGCATGAATAATAGATACGTCATTTTTTAACTGTCAACAAAGTATCTGTAAGAGGCATACTCGGTCCTTTTAAATATCTACAGCAAACTGTTTATTTGGCGTTACACAGAGCACACGTTCTCCAGCTACCAAAGAAATTACTAAAAAAGACATACATGTTAAACCACAGAAATGATTTTACTCACACCTTATTATCCTTATGTAATATTTAATTATCTCCTCTCCTACTCCCTTGCTTCAGTGACAATTTGCTCAATGATGTGTCAAGGAAATGGAAAAAACAAAACAAATGAGGTCAAAACTTTGCAATAATACACTGGTGTTTGTTTACCGAGGGCCGAAGCCTCGGTGGCTGCAAATGGTGCAACTCCTGTGCCAGCAGCTGAGCTCTGCTGACTTACACCAGCTGGGGACTGAAACATCACTGCTGAGAAACAGATCACACTGCTGCAAGCTTCAATGTAAACCAGGCAATATTTCAGATACAAAATGCAAAGACCTTAAAGGAGAGCTGAGACAGTATTGATAGGGTGCCAAACACTCCCCTACACAGCAGAGGACAAGTTTTCAAGTGGTGTAAATGGTCACACTTTTTCTGGAGCTCAGCTCAGGACCACCCAGCGTTTGTGTTGCTGTGGTCTCCAATACTTCCTTTGTAATAATTAGTCCCATCTTCCCTCTAATAGTCCTTTTTGACAGTGCTTCTTCACTGTTCTTGTCCTCAGCAGTCAGATGCATTGGGTAGCCTCACCCCTCACTGCCAGTCCCTCCACTGCCACGTGCTGCACGTGACCACCCTCTCAGCTCTGCCAAATGACCATTCCTATGGCCACGCTCTAAATCAGGTCTGTGAAAGGATATCCTTCAGAAATAAAATATAATGACGGTTGCAGACTTGGAGCCCAACTGCACAAAAAGCTGAACAGGAAAGGCAAAGTGGGATGTGGGAACAAGAGTCACACGTGGTGGTGGGAAAGGAGGAGCGTCTGAAATCAGATCTGCCACAACAGCATTATTTAAACATCCACAATAAGTCACCTTATTTCTTTGGGTTATGGCTGGCCCTCAGGGGCCCCACATTTTTGAGGTTACCATCCAAGAGCTACCTGATATTTAGAGGGTAATCACTTCCTTCACTGGTGAGAATTTGGCACAGCAGACACTTTCAACATTTAAAGCTTTACTGCATGCACACAGATATGGAAGCAATCAGCAGGTGCTTGTGTGCCATAGCACAACAATTTGACAGTGGCCTACAAGTGGTTGGTGGCAGAGCTGGGATAAAAATGCCCCTGTTCCCAACCAGATGACAGCAAAAAAGGTATCACATCTCCCCGTGCAGTGGGCAGCACTTACCCCTCGTGCCCTCGAAAGAGTTCACCTCTGTGTGTGTGTTCAGGATGCCACATCACTCTCCTGGTTTGGAAGGATCTTTTGATTTCCCTCCAGTGTTACTGCCAACAGGAGCAATGGTGGCAGGGAACACGATGATTTAGGAGAGGAGTTGCAGGCATTTGTTCTGAGCAAGGCAAAAAGTCCCTATAAAAAAAAACAACCAGCCACCCACTTCCCAAGCATTAGAGTTTTCATTATTGATAGCACCTCAAGAGCTGAAAAACTGATAGGAGACATTGGGGAAAATTAGGACAGGTTGGAAAAAAAAAAGAAAAAGAAAAAAAAATGAAGGAATAGACAGCCCCAAGAGTGAGGATACCATTATTATAACTTGACAGACCATTAAAAAAAGGTCAGTATCCACTTTAAATATATGAACAAATTAACAGAATACACCATGTTCAGCTACATGTTCAGAAGCACTAATGAGAATAGCTTGCAGTTCAGTTTACTTAGCTCTTTAAATAAACATGGGCTATTGGAAATGTTATACAACAACGCCAGCACCGTAAGTGTAGCTTCAACTCCTGTCATTCCTGCAGATGAGTTACAAATCTACAAGAACTTGTCTGCTCCATGCTTGCAGCCACCACTAAACTTAAATTAGTAACTACGTAGGCCTCTTCCAAGGCATATCAGAGACCAGCTGTGCAAGGACCTGTCACCTTCTTGTCAGTGAAAGTTTTCTGTCCAAAGAACTTTCGTCATCCCCCATTCCTCAAGTAGCTGGATGTCACTTGAAGAGACAGCTGAAGTCACTTGCAATGAATGGTCTCAAATCAGAGCTCACTGCCCTTGTCACAGAAAGTCTCACCCCGCAGCTAAAACTGTCACTGATCATGTTTAGATATGTACACTGAGGTATCAGATTAGAAAAGAGTATGCACGAGATGGGAGTTTAAAAGAGGCCAAGTTGCAAGGAAAATCTTAATAGGGAGAATCGAAGGCTTGAAGGGTTAGCCCTTTTCCAAACCCAATTTATATTTCCCATCAAATCCAATAAAAAATGTCTAGCTTCTAAAAACAGCATGTGTCCATCCAACATATTCAAGAAGAAGCTAAAACTTTAAGTGGTACTTTGGCCAGAGAGCATGTAGATTGCTGAGGTATTATGGCATCTCTGCAGCAAGTTACTTCATTAATAGGAAAATCCCCAAAAGGCATATCGTGGCTTCAAGATTAATGCTCAAAATGGTAGATGCATGTGCTGTAGTTAAAAAATAAAGAAAAAAATGTAATTAACTGGTATATTCATAAAAAAAAAAAAAAAAAAAAAAACCACACCAGAAAAAATCTCAATACCTTAAATATTATCATATTTGCTGTTTGTTTCTGACCCTCTTGCTTATATCAGCAATAGGAGCTTTGTCTCCTGGTTATGGCAAGAGATGGAGCAATCCAGGCTCCACAGTTGCTCTCCCAGCTCAGGTACTGACTTTTGGGTGACTCGCTTAGATTCTCACTAACTTCTAGGAAATCCAGTTCATCTGCTGGCAAACCCAGCTGCCTGGTCTTGCCAAGGAGCACTTGAGGACACATTTCTAAGGCTGACCTCTACACTAAAAATAGCCAAGTAGAAGTTGGGTTGCAGCTGTTAGTAGAAAGACAAAGGACATGGAAGCATCCAGAAGATGGTCATTATGTTCTACATAATTTCATTTCACATTTCTAAGATGTTGCCACATCAGTACATCACAGGAGCCAGATCCTGGGGAATGCTCTGCAGATTTTCCCAGGCTACACTGCAACCTCTGGTGTGATCTGGGCCAGCCCAGGAGCTCTAGAAAATGGGTTTCTCTCCTGTGCCTCTCCTCAGAAGGTGAATTTTAGTGGGAGAGCTGGATAAGGGCACGGGGATTGGAAGACATTCACAAGAGAATGCAGGAGTGCTTTCTCCTCTCTACACAGACACCTCCCAAAAAGCTGGAGATGGAGAAGAAACCCTTGACAAACCTCAAAGTCTGCTGCTGCCTTGCCTGGGAATTGAGAAGAGGTACCTGAGCTTTCACTTCTGCCTGTCCAGTTCTCCTCCAAGGCTTTAAAGTTCCTGAATAAAATATTTAGGCTCATCTCTGTCGTAGAAGTTGATTTAGCCAGTATCGTGTTCTCCTTATATAAAAGAAAATAATCTTCAGTCAGAAGCATCATAAGCTTCTTTCCTTTTACCCTCACACTGTTGGCCAGAAAGCAAGATCATTTGTTCCTACCATGTACTTGCAACAACCATTTGCTTTGGTTTTGCTTGAAAACACAGCAAGAGAAATTTTACTCCAAATTTCATATGTCAAAACTCCCTCCATAAATAAAGCTTGACAGAGTGGAGGGTATCCATTCCAACTTTTTTTTTTTTTTTAAAGTATATTTATTTTGTTCTTGCCTGAAAACACAGCAGGGAAATTTTATCTAAAAATAAATATGAAAAAGTATTGTTCAGAATAGAGACCCCATTTTAGACCAGGAAATTTTATTCCTCACCTTCCAAGCTCCCCAAGAATCACAAGCAGGTACAAAAGCATAACCCAAACTGCGACTGCAGCCAACATTTACAGATTTTGCTACTGAGAAGTCTTTGAAATATCACTGCACACTAATGACCATCAGGAGCTATCACAGCCCACTTTACACTGAAGAAGTCCTGGGAAGATATTGTGGCACAAATTGCATTTGTGTTGTGATCCAGCTGTAGGGTGCAGTCTCTGCATTGTGTTTGTGTTGTGAGTTCCGACTATTGTTGTATCACTCCACTCAAAATCCCACACAACACCAAATTCCTACAACTAAGTCAATTTTATATTAAATATTAAACCTTCCTCATATGGAATATCTAAAAACCTGTCCAGAGTATTGAGCCAAACAGGAGCCTCTGGATCCTCAGCCCTTTTAAAAATTAGGCCACTGCTTTAGAAATCTAAACATAGGCTAAAGGATCTTAACTGTAGGCTCCTATTTTTGAAGGTTCTCAGTCTTTAATTTTCATAGTATGGTAAACAAAGCATCTTTTTTCTTCCCTGCTAGAAAGTACTCAGGGTTCAGAAGTTTATTGGAAACATAGCTGACATCCAAATCAACACAGACTGCAAAAACAACAGGGCTGACAAGACAGAACACTTTCAAAACATCACACTGATCATTAGAACAGCAGAGCAAAACATTAATATCATAAGCTTTTGCAGTCAAGGACTCTGCTCTAGCTGAGTATAGCTCTTTAAGCAAAGGAAACCTGGGAAAATAGACTTTGAAGATAAACAGATGGATTTGCTTTCCAGCAAACAAATACAGGATCAACAAAATTGAACATGATGACTATTCCATAGGCAACAGTGATGCTGCCATGCAGATTTTCAAAAATGTCACTATAGCAAGTAAGCCTCTGTTTTGCTCTTGGGAGGAACAGAAAGTGAGAAAGTAGAGTAGATATTAAAGGACATTTTGGCAAAAAATAATAGACAAAAAGTAAAGAAACTCTCTCAATCATTAAGCTCAACTTTCAGTTGACAGTCAGACCAGGGGGCAGGGGTTGGAGAGGTGGGGGTGTAGCTTTAACAAAACAATATATTTTTAAAAAGATCTTCCAACAGAGAAAACATTATTTTAGCACTGGGGAAGAGAGAAAAAAAAACCTCAAAAATAGTAATTCAGTTCTAATAGAGGAAGGTCCTATTCACAAAAGATATCTAAGAAGTAAACCCAGTCCTATTCCCCCTAACTTCAAGCCTTTACAGGATGAAAGCCTCATTTGTCTGATCCAGAGTGAAATAAATCACAGCCTTTAACTGATAAGACTAGAGATACGTGGTGAGGATTGTCTGGGCACCGGAGGTTCTTTCTTTTCTAGTTCCACATGTGAAATAACTCCCTACAAATATGAACTTCATACATTTTAGTGACATGAGTGCCTGTAGACCTTGCACAAACTGACCTGCTAATGGTCTCAACAGGAGCTACATGCGCAGAGAGTCAGTACTGTTGACACTGTACTGGTGTGCAGATGTACCAGTCTGACACATGAATACAAGAAATAATGTGTCAGTTTGATTTTCAAAGTGGATAACTCTTACTGGAGGTGCTGGGCCCTTCACTATCTATATTATTTCATTATTGCATTCTTTTTTGGAGCAATGACTTTGACCTGGCAAACACCTTTTCCTTGCCAAAGTATGTATATTTACAACAGGAAAACTAAAAAGCATCATTCCCCTATTGTCTATACAAGAAAGCTTGGCAGTAAAACGTATCTTTATTATCATGTCACAGACTGAGCTCTTATAGTTAAATATCTGAGTTTGTTGGTATTTCCATTAAAATCCCAACCATAAAAGTGTGTTTTGAGTGAGATTTACAAGTCAAAGGCCCTGATTTTCCTCACTTGAAGTGATATAAATTAGGAGTTAGTGCACACATGGCACACACAAGGAGAGACTCAAGGTTCTGGGGGAAGAAAAAAAAAAAAAACCCAAAAGAACAAAGGCTGCTTTGCACACACGATGCTCAATTTGCAGGCATCCACATTTGGAAGGGTGAGCCCACTGCAGCCCCATTCAGATCACTTCTGTTGCAAAAGCCTTTGCATGAGTTCTGCGCATCATCTTTTGCACAAAAATGAATATGCTGTGCTAACACAGCCTTACCTGTTATCTGAAAAAAGTGTATAGTATTGGTATGAGTGAGACTGTCATTTCATTGAACAGCTCAACTTTGAATATTGTGTTTTCAATGAAAGGCAAATCTGACCCAGTAAAACAAACCTGGGACTATAAAGACAGGAATTTCCAGATCTTCATCCCACTGCTGCCAGTGATTTGATGAGTCAACTTCATGAGAGTTCACTTACCATTTAGATTATCACACACTCACCAATTTTTACCTGGGGATACTGGCACCTGCTTGCTTTTCATATTGGGGGTGTTGTGAAGATTCAGTAACATTTCCACGTGTTAAGCATTAGAGAAGTGCTAAGCGGTCACAGCGTCTGATTTAATGCTCCCTTTTCTGGAAGCTGGGATAGAGTTACAATTTTCATTCTAAGCTTACCTCATATTGCTTGACTTGGTAGAGGAAAGGTCTCTCTCTAGATACATATCACACAGCACATACTCCAAAACCAGAACCAGGGACTTTCAGGCCAAAAGAACCAGAAAAACTTGAGCCACAACACTCATTCAGGTAAACTTTAAAAAACAAAACCCACCCCACGCACCAGCGTTTGATTCTTATCTTATTAAAATTCATTCATTTTTCCTGCATGTTTTTCCATTTTTGCTGCTATGGTTTTTCTGTCCATCTCCATCCTTCAGCAGGACCACTGGCTCACCAAGGTCACTCTGCTGTGTGTGACATCACACGTCACAATCCCCATGGTAACCCCCATGTTGTCACAAACAGTGTCAGACGAGGAGGGGGAATAGAGTTCGAAAAGAGTATTTACACACAAAGATCTTGGCAATCAAAAAGACTGGGAAAGAAAATGCACAAAAAAAGCCTATGACAGCTTAATGAGGTTTTGGTAACATGCTGTAGTTTTCCAACTGTGTTCAAGTGTGATCTTGGTTCTTAAGATCTGATTTTCCTTACTTTTATGGACTTAAAAGAACTACATCCATTTTGCTCAGCACAGCAATCTGAAAGTTCCCATGTCTGATTTTATTATTTAATGTGTAGGAAGAATTGCATTTCAACGCCTGCCGAAGAAACTGCCTTTTATAAAGACAGTCTACAGAGATATGTTTGGAATTTTAAATCCTGGTGTTTTGCTTTTTCTTTAATCTTTTATTAATGGTTTGTGTTCCCATTACTCCAAACTGAGCATTAGGTTCCTGGGGAAAAGCGCCAATCAAATGTGTGCAGCAACTGGAATGTATTTGAAAATAAAGGAGGGTTAGCTGATCAAAATCAGTATTTCTGAGATTTAGGCCTGTGATGGACATCTCGTATCGAACAAAATAAAGTATGAAAAAGGAGAATCATTTTGACAGCAGCAGGTCTGGAGGTAGCAAGAGAGAAACTGGCTCCCATTTTCCTTTAATTCTGATTGATCAGTCTCAAGAGGTTACACCAGAACCAGATTCAAATGCCATTTACTTTTTTTGTGACAGAGCTGGGCAGAAATTAATTCTGCCGCCTGACCTGACCATAGCCCCAGCTGGGATCCCCTTGCAGCTGCTCCTGCGAAGGGTTTGTGTAATGTGAGTTATGAGGGATGATGGCCATGATTTGCTTATTTCAACTCAGCCTACGAGAAAAAGAAAACCAAAACTTTTCCTGGCAACACCAACAGCTAAACCTTGACTTTTTATCCTTACTCTGGAAACCGAAACAATTCCCACTGGGTTATAACTGCATGTCCGAAGATTCCAGGAAAAAGAAAATTAAAGCACAACTCTGTGGCAGAAAAAGGCCACTGCGACACACCCTCCTCCCCCCTCCCTTAAGCACAAACACAGCCCTGACTGATCACATCTCACTACCAGCATCCTCACCACACAAAGGCCCAGGACAGGAGGCAGTAACTAAATCTACCCTATTGTGATGTTTAGTAGGGTTTTCTAGAACTATATATACTCACCTACCATCACCAGTATCCTTCCTTCTCCACAGATGATATTATTATTATTATTCAACTACCTTATAGCACTTAATAGCAAATCTTATCACTGTTAAGGAATTCTGGATTAAAAATTATCTCCAAGGGTCCTTCTAACCTGGCCAGTGACAGGGCCCATTGTGTCCTGATTACAAAGTCACTTGTTTTAAATAATGTTAGCCAAATATTAACTTTTAACTTGTTTATTTTGTTCAGCTGAGGAGGTGTGTGGATACCACAGTGTGCTGCACATGCAAGCCTTAATTGTCCAGGGGAAAAAAGAAAGCTATGGCCTTCCTGTGATACTGAATATTTGAATATTTGGTTTGAATCAAAACACGGATTACAGGTCCAGTATTCACTACCTACGACATCATATTTATGGATCTTCTCTTAAAATCCATGTCTGTGTTAAAGTGACATACTCTACAACCAAGTATCAGCTTGTTTCACACAGAATTGAGAGCTCCTAAACAGCAGTATATGAAATGCTTTTAAAACATTTTAAATGAAGCAACTGAAGTGTTTCACACACAACGTAAAACCAGAGTGTAAAAACAAGAGTGTGCTTCTCATCTAATTGAGCTTCTCTGTCACCACACACTCTTGCTTCTCAGACACAAGAGAAGCCCAGCTGAAAAAACTCATGATCATCAGATAAAATCTAAATACAAAGTAAAGTGGGGATAATACGTTACCTATTTTCCTAGCTAACCTCTTGTTTTAACTCATTTACTCAAATACCAAATGTCAAAAGCAGAGTGAAGCAGTAACTCAGTGTTTGAATACTCAAGTGAAATAGTCTCTATTACATGCAACCAAAAAAATGAGTGATTAAACACTCCAATATAAATACTAACAAAGCCCTAAAACTCTGACAAACATACAACAGGCAAAGCTGAAGCGTGTTGCAATAAAAATGGCCTCTAGTCATCTCAGCAAAATTCTGCAGGAGCCATTTGCAGCTTGAAAACAGACTCCTCAAACAATTAAAATGTATTTCTAATAAAACATTATTAAAAGCAGATATGGTCATAATTTTTTTTTTAATTTGGTAGCAGGATCAGCTCTCAGTTCTGCAAGTCTTCTCTCATAAAAATCAGCTCATTTTTTCAGTGGTTTAAAAACGATGCACACCAAGTGCTGCAATCACACCCAGAACATGAAACACGATACAGGAGGCACAAGGATCTCCAGCTATTCTATATATTTCCACTGATAAGGCACCTGCTCACTTCTGAACCTCCCTTCACTGCACAGGTGCTGCTGGTTTTTGCCTTTGAATCTCCACTGAATTCAAACCTTCCACAAGGGTTTGGTCCCAAGGTCTAGACTTTGCCTGCTTGTGCCCATCTCAGAGTGCCACAAAACCTCTTTCTGTTGAACATGTACAAAGGTTCCAAACATGTCCTTTTCAGTCCCCATTCAGAACACAGACATCAGTTAAAAGGGATAATAAACATCCCAAACATAGATTTTAGAGCAAAGTCTGCACCAAGTATTGTATTAATTACCAGGACACTTCCACAGCCATGAGGCACTACTTCACTAGTGTACATCACATTTAAAGCGAATTATTCTGCTGCCGGAATACAGATTTTATTCTGTGTTCTCCTACATTGCACTGCACAGGAAAACTCAAACAATGCAGACCCAGAGCTCTGAAATTATGGAGTCTGTATCCTCATAGGTGCAGAAAGCACTTCCAGGGGAAATGCATCTGTCCCTCAGGCAAAAAAAAAGAGGATTCTTAGGAACGAAGACAGAAGACAACACAAGTCAGCTGGTCAGGGGAAGAGCAGGCCAGAAGGCCAAGGGAGGAACTCTGACCCCCATGGAGTTTCCTATTAAAATAATGAAACTTTTTTTAAATTTTCACTAAAATTGTTCGTGACACAGCTGAACAGACAATGAGAGCAGTTTATGCAAACAAGAGGAGGTGCTCTTATTTTCCCTTTTTCTTGTCCTTCATTTTGGGTCAATCACTTGAAACTCTCCCCTCTTTACCCCAGCCCATGAAAATGCACAATATAATTCTGCCTCTTTTTTTTCCTTCAAAGGTCACTGATTGAGCAGTTCATTTTAAAACACATGTTTGAAATTTTTTACACCCAGATGTTGAGACAGATTGGAATGACTGCCTTTCCCCTTGTCCTGAGAGAATGATCATATCACATGCAGGCTCAGACCTGTATTCATCAAGAACAGTAATTGGAAATATCATCTACTAACAGTTGGACCTCTCATCTTAAAAATCCCTTGCATCCATGAACTTTCCAAAACCGATAGCATTTCTGAGAACATTCCAGCAAAACAAAAACAAAGTAATCACACACAGATTTAGACTAATTCATTTAAAAACAAAACAAAACAAAATATTCACTCTAACTCTCTGCAGTATTTCTCCATTGTTTTATTTCCAGAAATGAATTGAAAACTCCTGGTATGAAGCTCTCCATTAGGACTGCTTTTAAAATTACTTTCTCTATGAAGTGTCACATTGTGTGGTACAATTTCTTTTTCCAGTTCAGAGGGTGAAAAAAATGAGGCCTTTCAAAATATGTAGGCAAACTGGCCCGAATATATGATTTGAAAGTCAAGGAAAGGCATGTGCAGGTGAAACAACATACAATCGTCTTGAGTAATATTTTAGTTCACTCTAAGAACCTGACAGTGGTTATCAGTAATTTCATCCTTGCCTGGAAAAAAGGAATCTGTGGTGAAAAGAGTTGCCCAAGACCACATGTCACCAGCTAATTTTACCTCTTCAATCCATCACCTCTGTGCTCTATCCACTTGCCAACAAAACTTTGTGCAATAAGAGATACTCTGCATCCCACTTAAACAACCAAATCCTGTCATGCCTGACATTTCTGAAAAGCACTGCAGTTGAACAGTAACTTCTGCTGTTGCAAAAGACAGAACGTTTTCAGGCTGTCCCCTGACTTATTGCTTTAATCACCTGTGATATTTCTGCAATTCCAGGCAGCTTATCTGCAGGACATGGGACACAAGCCTCTGCTCCACTGAGTCCTTTATTGCCCCACTTGGCTGAAGATTATGGGTGGGCTCCCCTCTTCCTTTCTGCTTGCTTAAACCTATATTGCTCCTTACAATTCTCTAATTCTGCTACATATTGAGCAGTCCTTGAGTGACCTATGCCAAACAAGAGCAGTCCCTTCTATGAATTCACAGTTGTGATTACAAAGCAAACACTACCATCTGCTGGTCTGTTTGAAAAGGCTGTTGCATTAAAAAAAGAAAAGCCAATATAGTGTTCGTTCTGGCCTAACACCTTACAGAACTCCAGGTAATTTTCCTAGGACTGAAGAAACCTCAAATACTCAAGCTGGAAAAGCATGATCTGTGTTCTCCCCCTTCCTTCCTGCCCCGACCAAAAAGAATTTGATTAAATCCTATCCTGAAATACTGGGATAGCCCACACTTTGTACAAGTTCATTCAATAGAGATTTTAGTTGCATGTAGCACAACGGAGTGAGGTGCAAAGGTGGGAGAAGGTGCCTGATGTGCCAAGCTCTTGTCCCTCAACATCACGAGCACAGCAAGGCTTTGAGGCACAGGTTACTCTTTGACAGATGGGGCTGAGCTGGAACACTCCTCCCAAATCCTCCCAGATAACTCAGGATTTCAGCCTGCACACTCCACTCTGAACCTTGCTGGTGGTCTTGACCATGACAGGTTAAAAAATAAACCCCAAAATAAACATGTTTAATGCAAGTGTAATTTCCTACAGGATATATGATCCAGTTAGCCCAGCTTCAGTCCCGTTGCCTCATTCACACTATGAAGTTCCAGCTGGGGGCTGAGAAATTTGACTGACTTCTTCCACTTCAAAAAGCAACCTTTGCTACACAGGGTTTGGCAATTTACTTCCATCTAAAAACCTTATTCTTTCAAGTATACAAGGTATGCAAAATTCAACACCACCTGTCAGTACCCAGGGATCAGCTTTACAAAGACAATCTCCTTATATTATAAGTTTTTTTATAATAAGTAACCCTATTGTTTCTCTTCTTCAAGCCATTAACTATTTTCATACACTTTACATCAGCTGGGAACCATATATCACAGACAAAGACAATCTCATTTGTTTTAATGGCTAAGTAAATTCAAAAAGGAAAAGACTAGGCAATTTGTTCTTGTGCTTTTTTAATTTTGGTCTCTTCACTCCCCGTCCCCCTCACCATCATCCCCCAGCCCCTCCAGAAAAAAAAAAAAAGTCATTTTAGTCAAGGACTAGAACTCTGGCAAACCAGTTTATCTCCAATGAATTAAACATAAATCAGGCTTAAGCAAATCAAAGATTTGGCATCAAATTTCTTTTCCTAGTACCAGGTTAAGATGCTTTATTATTAGTACTCTTCATTATAAGCCTTTCAAGTTGATCTTTCAAACAGTAATATCTTCCATAATGGGAAACAGATAAAAGAAAATGTAATAGACAAATAATTGTAGTGGTTGCTGTTAAAGCAATAGTTGTATCAGGTGCTGTGCAAGCAGATACAGGTCAGTCCCTGATGGATGTTCTACTTTGCCATTTAACTGGGGCACACTAATTGGCAGGTAATTATCAGTCATCTGCCATTCCTACACTTGAGTTAATCCTAATCTGCATTCAGCAGTGGGTGACTCCAACTGGATTAACATTTGATTTCAGCACTTCTACATCTCCAAGTGCTTTAGAAGACAATCCAAGTTGCAATAAGACAGATGCATTTTTTATTTCATTATCTAAAGTTTCAAAAATTTTGGTACACTGACTCAGTTTTGTTAGGCTTTGTTTCCTTTTGCTTCTCAAGGTCTCAGGCATGATTGCTAACATATCCAGGCATGTGGAACAGCAGATACTTCATGCTTTCATTATTTTCAGGCTACTTGGCAGACTTTTAATTTAGGTGCACAGGATTCCAGCCTGCACAAAAGTCCACGCAGAACATGTCAACAGTAGATTTTAATGCAAGAATGACACACGAGCTATAGGGTATCTCAGAAAACTGCTCTGTTACAATATGAAACACATGTCAGCTGGTTCTGGGGAAAAAAGCAGTGGTCCAGGACTCCTCCTGGAAGCCAGACGACTTGAACAGAATATGATGCACTTTAGACTTTGCCTGCCTTGAGCCTGTTACCATGAGCTGCACCCTTTCAAGGCACTGGGAGTATGGTGCTGCACTGGGGATATGGTATTTCACAGAACATGGACTTAAGTACACCAGTTCAGCTGATTCATAACCTAACAACAGTTACGTGCAGCTTGGCACAAACGAAAAAAAAAACCAAACCCTGAATTAGGCTTTAATCCAGTCAGTGTACATACATGCAGAAGTAACCAGCAGTCATTGGAACCTAACAAAACTTGCAGTTCTTAATATGTTGCTGTGCAGCCACAAACACAATTCACTCTGCAAACAGGAAGGAAGAAAAAACATTTTTATTGTTTTCTACTAAAAATCAGACTACTTCACTGCTGTTCATATATTTTAACAGAGGGAAATCCAGGCCCAAAAGCCAAAGCTAGGAGAACAAAGTGTTAAATGACGGGGTAGCACAGGCAGAATGACCAGGATACAACTGTTTCACCCCGAAGTACAAGATGGACATAACTTCGAGTTGTTGAGGAAATCTGTCAAAGATGAGGTTTTGAACAGATGTACAACAGAGACAACAGGTAACTGCTGGCATGCTTAGCCAGAGCCATGTGGTAAAAACATAATGGCACAGACAGACTGCGAAAAAGAGGGGTCATTTCTGAGCTGCAAAATGGATTTATTTTGATTAAGAAACACAAGAAGGTAATACAGAGAGCAGTGACCAGAGTTTCAGATCATACAGCAATAGAAAAGGAACTCATAAGCCCCTAAGGGACATAAGGCAACCCACCCACACACAGCTTATATTTCAAGTCTTCGTTTTAAGGCCATGACTTGACCTCTGTTCAGAGACATATTAAGGTCTTGGCACAGTATCAGATGCCTAGAATAGTGAAGTATCGTAAACAGATTTAGTGTATGGAATTTTACACTGCCCAAAATTAATTGGCTAAGAGGTCAAATTACAGCCGTTAATATTTTGCAGTAGAAGCCAAAGCCCTTCGATTGCCCTGCAGTCTATTAACTGTTCCCTTCGTTGATTTTTATGTCTCTAGTTACTTTGTTGGAAAAAGTCACAATTTTGAGGGTTTCCAAAAGTGACAGCAAGTATTAAAATGTAGCTCAGCTTTGTGCAAATCCTGCTTTCAGCAGGCTGCAGAAGTCACTGATAAAGACAGGGCCTGAAAGAAAGTGCAAGGAAGCGAGGTCTGGGACTTACAACAACCTAAATTCCCAGAGAAACTAAGTTAAAGCTGTTCTTGCAGCACCACCAGCTTCTTACATGAATTTAAGCAAGTCATTCAGGTACTACCAGGACACTCAGCTGATACTAAGGGCCAACATCAAAGCATCAGAGCTCTGGTAAGACCAACTAATAAATCCAAAATCCCAGTCTCTGTAGCCATCCAGCACAGACCTGAATGGTGTGATCTGCATCCACACAGGTCAGTCTCTGCTGTGGCCCACTCACAGCTCAAACCTACACACTCTTGGTCCAGACCCCTTCGCTCCTGCCTGCAAATACACACCAGGGTTGAAAGAACAATTGCCTGCTGACCAATTCCTCTGCCAGCTGAGCCCCTCCCTACACACCTGGGATACAGCTCAGCACCACTCTGGAGTAACCAGAGCCACATCTATGTGGTTGGGTTTAGTGGCCCCAAGGTTGAAGAGGGATGGAGGACTGACTTCATGGCCAACCCCAATTTCCATGTAAAAGGATGAGGAAATACTTTCTGGCTCCACTGAAGCCAATGGCAGCAGTCCCACCCTCAGGATTTTTGCTTACAGTAACACAGCTGTATCACCAGCTCACTTCCCTAAGAATTTATGTACTATTGCTAGAGGTGGGGTATATTTGAGCCAAATTCCAAAATTTAGGCTTGAATGTACTGTACTGTCAACTGTAGATTTTTATCATCAGAAATCCCCTACCTAAACTTTGTGCCCATATTTCATACCTGAGTAATGAATTGTTGGAGCCACTTCAGCAATTGCATCTGTGCCTGGCTCAAGCCCATAAAGTCAGAAGTACTCAGGTTATGGATCTTGAAAGTCTGTGTAGTCAATCAAATCTTAATTATTTCTAAATTGTGATTTGACTAATATGCTGCTTTAGAGCCATCAAGTTTCCTGAAGTTTACCAGGGAGACTGACTTCAAAGCCAGGATGACTCAGCTGACCTCTCCATCTTTTAAAGTGGCCAAAGAGTATTTATTAATACATGAGCTACTCTAGGATGAGACACCCAAATGATAGGGACATGAACAAATATAAGTCTTTACATCAGCACCTCAGAGTTTTGTTGTGGTCTCTTAGAGGGGAGTGTGCATCTATTCCTGTCCATATCTTTCCTCTCTGAGTATTTTTTAGGGGAAAAAAAAATAGTCCAAATCCCAAAAGCTATTCAGCAGATCTCTTTCTTTCCTACCAGCTTAGCTGACATGAAGATGCTGTCCCATAGCCATATCCAGAGCCTTTTCAGATGGTGTTTATTAGAGAAATAAGTCATATTTTGCAGGACAACAAACTACCAATTTTTACTCAAAATACATCAAAAGATTTTGAGCCACGTGCAGTATTCCAAAGAAGCTAGAAATACATCTAAAAATTAACCTAGGCCTGAAGTTTAGTTGTTTTCACTCCTTTTCCCAGGCGCTGAGGGAAGCCCAGAGCTGGAAGTGTTTGCAATGCCAAGCCCTTGAGCTCTCTTCCATTAGGGCATCACTATCTACAGCTAGGCAGGGCTGTACTAAAAAATAAACTAACAAAAAACTGCCCCCAAACCTAATTCTTGCTATCTTTATTACGTGGAAGGACAACAGCAGCATCTTCCCTGTGGAGCCAGGTCTCCGAAGGGAGGGTGCCTCGCTCCACCAGCTCCCAGGCAATGAGCAGATTGCGTCAGTGCACCCCTCCCCTCCAGTTCAGCATTGCCTAACCTCGTTTCTGCCTCCCAGTTGGCATCACACAATCATCACCTCATAATTATAGAACCACCATGTGGTAGCCATAGCATCACTTGCGTGGAGAGTGTAATTGGGAAAGTGTCACTCTATTGCTGCTTGGCTTAGAAGTGAGAACAGACAACATCCTTTGTGAAAGAAAAGACAAGACAGTCTTCTTCCACTTCTCAATTCATCTTTTCCTCCCACATACTCAGGGTTTTTTTTCTACTAGAAGCCAGGCAGGAAGACTGAAAGATGACCACAGACATAACCAAAACTTAATGAATAAATAAAGCTCTAAAAAGGGCATTTGAAATGAGGTGTTTTTTGAGCAGATCTTACCAGCCTCAAGGGTACTGGTATCATCTTATCTATCTGTTCCAAATTCAAGGGCCAAGTTTCCTTATGCAGGTCCATATTTTGCTATAGAGATAAATTTATTCTTATTCTGCTTCAATTCTTGACTAAGTTAAGGCAAATATCACTATGAACTGATATCACCTTGAACTCCTTATAGGGCTAACCCTTGTTATGTCAGTCATTAGAGACTTTGACTTCTTTAAAAATATGACTCCATTCATTTGATAGTGCTCTGTAGAAAGACTTAGGTGTGGATGCTTCAAGGTTTTTTGTTTCAGTTCACAATATTGAAGAGATTGAGTGCTAGGAAAGTTAGATCCTAAATCAAGAACTGAAGTCAAATCCTTTTGTTTTAAGTGATTTACAAATCTTAATACCTCATCATGGAAAATGGCAAATACTGTATTGACAGACTAGTGCAGGTCACTGCCATCCTCAGATCAAAGACGAATGCAAACTCACAACAAGAAAAACTTCTCAGTACTGCAGAATTTGACTTCTCTTCTGCCCTTGCTGTTAATATGAAGAAAATACAAGAAGAGAAAATAAGAAAATCTCCTCCAATAGGCAATGATGCACCCAGCCCTTACTTTCCAAGGCCAGAAGGTGGAGTTGTAATGTTGAGGGCCATTACAGGACATCAAAAAGTCACACATTCCACTGAGCCCTAGTTGTTCTCTACTAGAAAAATGTATTACAATTTTCTAATTATTAAAAGAGAAGCCACTGCCCTGTATTGATGCTTTGTAAATGCTCATGCACAGGCACCACTGTACAACTGCATAAGAGCCAAAACCAGAGAGAGCACTTGAAGCCAGAAAGGAACCTAAAAAAAGGCAAGCAGAACCCACAAATAACTAGAAGTACATTCAGTTTTTCCCTATCTTTTAATTTTTTCCTAACTCAGAGCACTTTCATAACATCTGCAAGGGACCGTTTAAGTTAGTCATTCATTTCTAAATACATATTAACAATGTGCAAAGGGAATGCTGTTATATTTCATGTAGACCACTGGATAACCATGTATATACATATATCTGTTGAAACACACAGCCAAGTAAGTCAGCCAGAAAACTATGCACTCAATGGAAAATTTGAAACAAAATCATCCTGTGATTACATCTCAACAATGCCCCTTTAAGCCAAAACAAACATTTAGCACCAGTCCATCAGTAGTTAGTAGGAGGATATATTTAAGCTGACTCCCATATATTGGCAGCGCTGTGATTGGGGGTGGGATGTTAAACACGCCAACCCTTCCCAAGCAACGCTGATTTCCTATCCTGGACAAATGAAAATGAAAGCACAGAATGTCCCTGAGAAGCCCCAGAGCCCTGAGCTCACAAATGAAAGCTGAGTTCTCAGTTCAGACTTGGCAGGGAAGGAAGTCCCTGACATTCATCCGAGCTGAAGCCGCGGGTGCAGAACCGCGTCAGTGACGTTAATACAGTCACTGCTCTGCTGCAGAGCTGGGCATCCTCGCATTTGGAATTAAAAAATCATTCAAAAAACACTACACAAATACAGCAGCACCACCACCCCAAAATCCAAAGTGCCTAGAAGTTCTTAAGGACTGCTCTAAGTCCTCAGATTTAGCTCCTACAAGGCTGAGGAAAGGACTGAGAGTTAAAAGACAGTGAAGAGAGACTTCAAGACCACAAGTCACTCAACTGTCACACCATTTATTCAGATGGATGAGGACACACAATAAAAACTCACCAGTGTTGTAATTACAATGGTCACTTTAAACCAAATCAGTTTTGGAAATCTCTTTTGTAATTTTTGAAAACCCAAGTGAACAGAATTGAAGGAATAAAATTTTTTGAAGAGGAAACAGGTTTTTTGGGCTGGCTCAGATTCTAACACCTTCAAAGCTAACTGTAACTGCAGTTTCAGGCACAGCCTGACCTTCCAGTAACACAGCAAAGCTTAAGCATACCAAGAGCTGACAATCTGAGAAAAATCTTACAGGGAGTCAATGAAAACTTTTTCAGAAATACTTATTTTGACACAGAAAATTTACATCTCTTCACCAAGTATTCTGTATTGTGTACCTGGTCCATCGTTTGCAGAGAACTTTGGAAATGCTGAGGTCAGAATTTTTGCAGCAGGGTGATACATTTACTGCCCTGCTGGGAAAAATCAAAGCATACTGCCAGTCAATTTGCAATTTTAGTCACAATTCTGGTAAGGAGTGCCACCATGGGAGTTTTGGGGTTGGGAAGATGAAGTGAGAAGACTTGGAATCGGAGACTCAAGGAAAGTGTGGCATTTGCTTTAGAAAAGCTGAATAGAAATAGAATGGATGACAAGATGAGACTGAACAGTATAAAGATCAAACACCAAAACCAGAACCAACATATACAAATAGAAATGATCAGATAATAAAATCAACACGAGAAATATGATAACATGGCTGACAAAGAGAAAACTTACTTATGAAAGGCATCTAAAAAGTAAAGTATAATTCCTTTTAAAATAACTCATGCTCATGAATCCCAGAAATCTGAAAGTGAGTAGCTGTATTCAGGACGACACTAGATTATCTGAAAATTCAGCTGAACCGCAGCTTGTAAAAAAAGTATAATAAAATAAATCTTTCAAGAAAATAGAAGTACAAGGAAGAAAGGTAATATTGTATGGGGCACAGACACCAAATGAAGTTATGTGAGGAAGCAAACAAGTCTAACAAGGTCACGAATACAGGAATGTAGAAGAGGAAGAGAGATGTAAGATACAGCAGAAAAAACCTCAAGCACTATGGACGAAGGACAGAACGATACGTGCTGAATGCAGCTACAATTTCCACACCAGAAACAAGAAACTGGGGGGGAAACAACACCACAAAACAGTTTTTCAACTTGGGGGAGAGCAGGGGGAAGACATTAGAAAGGGGAAACCAGGAGGAGTAGGAAAAGGAAATTATGAGTTCAATGTTTTGTAATAACTTCAATATTTAACTTCAAAAAGACATAGATCTACAACCAGTTAAATATTCCTTATAAAGTGTAGTCTTCCTTCACCATATACTTCTTTCATTAAAAGACATTTAACATGTTTTGCATTTTAATTAGTTTCAAAGCATTGCAATTCATCAATTACTATATTTAGTAAATGTCACTAAATATTTTAAAACACAGGTACCATAAAAATAAATGTCAGAAAATGAAGGGGGTTGATTTTTTAAAATGTTCTCTTTGAAGTGATCTATCTTTGCCCAAGTTTTATCAGATGCTTAAGAGTTTAATCAAAATATCTATTGTCATATCTTCCAATTGTTATTTTACAAGAAAACTATGATAAAAATCAACTAGATCAGCACACTAGCAAACAGTTTCTTATTAGGGTATTTCCTACACTTAAAATAGCTATTATAATAGACATCACAGAACATTAATTACCCCAGGCATCAAATCTCTATTATTCTCTGACGGAAATAATTGTAAATTATAAAAATACATTTGAGATTCATTTTGAAATGTGTGGGAGGCAGACTGTCTTTGTCTTTAAAATAAAAATACCTAAGCTACGTCTGTTGTATTGGCTTAGCCACCCACATTGCTTCCAATATTTAGCCCATCTACATGACTTATTTCTTTAATTCATATTTTTTCTGGTTCTTTCGTCTCTTCTGGATGACCTAAAGTACTGGCATGCTGAAAAAGACGCTGAAAGTAATTTTGAAGCCCTGTACAGGGCATCACATTGAATTAATCTGTTTGCAACAAATCCACCACTCAAGTTCATTTGTGCACTTGGGAGCTCCTTCCCCATCCCAAATTTTTACTGGGACCGAATCATGTTTGCAAGATAAGTGTTTCAATCCAAGGCTTCTTCAAACTGACCTCATGTAAAGCACATACAGAGAACAAAACCCAGTGCACTTGAAAAGAAAGCAACACTTGCTTCTAACAAACTCTACAGCAAATTAAGCAGGTGCAGAGACTACTGTCTGAGAGAAAGACAAAAAATCTGTTAATATTTAACTCCTAAACAAATGCCGAGATTACTGTGGAAAGGCTCACAATTTATACTGCATTGAATCAAGCAGCTGGGGAAACATTTAAAAGCCTGTAAGGTAATATAGTCATTAGGGCTATTTAAATTCCCTTGAAGGAATTTAGCAAAATACTCTTAAACTGCTTCAAATGAAATACACAAATACCGTCATTGACAGGGCATAATGGAATGGACAGGAATGTTACAGGGTGGGTAAAAGGACCTTTAAAGCTGAAGCTTGCTAAGGATAAGTTTGACAACCTGGATGACAGCTGTGAAGGGAGAGCACATCCAAAGAGGCAAGAGGTTTAGATTCCTATCACCCTTCTGAAGAGCAGCAAGCACCCAGGTTGTGAACAAATCTGTCCAGGGATGCTCTGAGCTACAACCCAGTCTCACATGAATAGCAACTGATCTTTACAAGGTGTGAGGGGCAGCAGATAGTGTCTGCCAGGGGCAGAGCTACTGGATTATGAGGATGTGAGACCTGTCTTACTATTCTGCAGAGATATCTATCAACACCAGCCACCAGCACATGCTACTCTTCTTTTAATCAGCGACAGATCTGGACACTCCTAACCTGAACAGAACTTTCCATCTGTTGTGCTGTTTAACAGGTTTCAAATAGGAAATCGCTAACATTTCAACTTAATCTGATATTCAGTGTCTCACACAACAACAGAAAGAATTGATCATTCTAGAAGCTGCAGATTTTCACCACTCAAAACCAAAATAAATTTGTAGTGCAGCTCATTAATACACTAGGAGAAAGTGCAACTGTTTAATTAATATTGTTGGGGCAGTATAAAACTAATGAGGTTTTTTATCCCCTAAGATAGAAAAGAGATCAAAGCAGCAGTCTAACATAGCCCAGTTTTCCATGCTTTTGTCTCCTCTGGTTTGACTGCAGCCTCCTCTGTTCCTGCTCACACTGCCTTCCTCCCCCTACCCCTGTACCCTCAAGCTCCAGCATGTCCTGGATCTTTATCCACTGCAACACCCTCAGCTCCCTTTCCCAGCTTGTCTCCACCACAACCTCTCCTCCACATGTTTAGTCTAGTTTTGGTGGATCTTCCAGATGGAGTGGAACTGGCTGTGACTAGATCAGACCTATTTGTGCAGACTGGCCAAACAGCTCTTCCTCTTGGCTGTCAGGCAAACCAAACATGAGAGCAGCCTTTCAGCTGCTGCAGCTCTGCCAGATACATCGGGGGGACTACAGCTCCCAACCTGCTGGCAGCAGCAGCCCAGGCTTGATGGAAAAACTCAGCATGCTCAAGACCAGCTGAACTTTTCAATCAGTGAGCCCAACTGACGTATAGAAAGAGAAATTCATAGGAATGCCTGGTAAATGCAACAAAATTAGCACCTATTCTGACAGTTCCTTTGTCTAATGATGATAAAGCTTCATCAAGAGTTACAGCACTTATTCTCATCTTACATGTACCAAACATTCAAAATCTGAGTGTTTATTGTCAGAGATACTCTAAATGCCACAAACCACAGGAGAAATTTCATAAAAGTGAGTTCTACTGGCAATATTTGCTACTACTTTTTTTTTTATTTAACATTTAACGTGATACTTAAATGAGTAAGGAAAGAGTCATGATTAAGAGCTGCACACAAGCAGCATGAAGTTGCTGCTGGTTTTGGTCAGCTAAAACCAGGTGGTCAGGATAAGTGGGAGACATGAGGAAGGGCAGGGTATTTAGTAGTGCCAACTAGAAGCAACATTGTCGTATGCAATATCAGAAAAGTGGAATTTCCACCAACCCCTCTGTAGTAATCACACCATTGCTGCATTGGTTCCAGCAAGAGGCACCTTCCAGGGCTTAACACCTCACAGGTAACACTGGTCATGAAAGCTCTCAAACAGAATGAGATCCTTTGTGGCTTTCTTTTGTGTCCTCATTTTACCATTCCTGTACCAATAGACAACCCTTGAGCTAACGGCCATGGGCTGTGCTGTGCTACAAAGTGTTAAGTGAATGGAACTGTACTAATCTCTTGAGTAAGAACATTTAAGGTCTTGAGGCAATTATACAAGTTTTGACCTGGATGGGAGATCCTTACGAGTGAAGTGGAGGTTACACAACATCTGCTCAGACAAGTTTTACTTTCAGTAATGAGACTTGTCACCAGGACTCAACAAGGAGAGCAAATC
The DNA here is from genome assembly GCA_013397115.1 of Edolisoma coerulescens. Taxonomy (NCBI): domain Eukaryota; kingdom Metazoa; phylum Chordata; class Aves; order Passeriformes; family Campephagidae; genus Edolisoma; species Edolisoma coerulescens. The sequence continues at coordinate 1,187,171 of VWZW01005955.1, forward strand.
AGTCAAACTGACTATATGTTTTTGTAGAGAGCCTAGACAAACAGCTAATCATAAACCATGGTGAAATACTTACATATGTAAAGATGGAAGTTCCAAAAAAGGCTCTACAAAATTAGATGTTAGTATTTTAATGATCTCTCTTTAAATAATACATCATCTTTTGAACAAGCTAATACTTTATAGATGAGAATCTTTAAACCAAGTGTAATTGAGCCACAGTGTTTCTATAGTGGTGTCCCCTCATCCTGAATCTCTTTTAACACTCATTGATTTCTGTCAGACACTCATTGGAAGAATTAATTTATTTATGAACTTGTCATTACAAGTCATTGATTAAGATGTCCTGCCTTAAAGATTTAATTATGCCCTAAGATAAAAGATTTGCTAATTATTGTCTTTTATCTAATTGAAGTTTTGTATTACATATAAAGTTCAAAGGTTTAAGACAGTTGCCCTTTCAACCATTTGGGCAAAGATGAGAATTTAATCATAGGGGAGAGACCATGTTCTCACCAGCAACTTCAGACATATTCCAGGAGCTGTTCTGGTAACAGAATTGATGACTATTCAATGTGCAGAGATCCCAGAAAATCTTTTAACCTCTTTTTGTCTTTCGCATGTTTTCACAGCATGGCTCTTTGTTTTGGATCCATCAGGCAATTTGACAGTTAGGTCCACAGTGAAATAACTTAAATCAAAGACTGGGAACTTCCACATTTCTTTTTCTTCCAATTTTACTTATTCTTACATACTGACAATGGGAACAATTCCTAAGAATAGGCGTTTTCAGCTCTTCAAAAAAGATAGCAGCAACAACCTCACTTAAAAATGTTTCTTATCTGAGGACTAGAGCAGAAAAACAATGTTTAGATACCAACATCTCATAACAACTAAGAATTCAGACAAAAAAATTACATCTGGAGTTTCCTTCTCTGTCATTAAACAAACTCATGAACTTGCTGGCTAATTTCAAAATAGCACAAATCAAGAAACAGACACATCCACAGAAGAGGAAAAGCTAATGGAGAAACAATTTAATTTTCAAGCTCCTAGGAAGGACAGGTATTCCTGGGAAGCACAGACCTGAAACACAAAGCTGTCCTGCCTGGTGCACACAGTGTCCATAATTATTCAGGTTTGCACACAGCTGCAAGCACACAGTCCTAGAGAGCTGGCCCAAGAGCAGACCTCGTCCCCCGGGGGCACTTACTGCTGCAGAGACCCCCAGGCTCAGCTGACACTTGCACCACACAGATATGGAGGGTTTGTGGCACTCTGACACAGATCCCATCAGACACATGAACTCTCTGAAGCCATAAGCTATTTCAAGTAGGTATTTGGTCACAATAAGTGCCCACTAGGCTACTACCTTATAAAGCTGCTTGACATTTATACACATAATTAAAACAAATATCATCAATTACTCAATCCATTTATATCCAAACAAGCTATTTGTTTTGAAAGTCTCCTTGCTTTATGACATAATTCATAAGGATAGAATATTTAATACTTCAGTGAGATGGACGAGCTCTGCAGGACTGGAAGCTTACTCTGTTCTACTTAGTGAAGTACCACCAAAACATCCTGGTTACAAGATCAAGAGAAGGGCTTTTTGAAGAAGTACTTGGCCCACAGACTACTGGATGGTGGATTACCCACATGCAGCAATTTACTGGGTGAGACTACTATTAGTGAGTGGAGAATTTGGCCTATGTGTTACAAACCATTTCAAGTTTGCAGCAGCGAAACCAAAGAGTTTACAAGAGCCCCAAGCCTAAATACTCTCACAGAGTTCATTTTCCTCTTTCTGCAAGGTTTTCTCTTTATCAGTAACTGCACACTGCTCCTGGCATTGAGAGTGCCACGCACAGGGATATTTCTACTGTGCTGCTCACACTAGAATTGCCAATTCCTGTTCATACTATTCAATAGATGCTTCTAAAGTACAGCTTTATTTTTTTCCTTACAGTTGTAGAATTACAGAAGTGTATCTGCCTACAGTTTTTTTAAATCATTTCCAGAGGAAGTGCCTCCCTGCAAAAGCTATGAACTGTTGCTTTGCACCTAAGCTTTCCCAAATTGAAAGCACAGTTTAATATCATCAGTATGATGGGACTAAATGGAATTCCGAAACTGAGGATGGTCACGGTCCAAATCTTAGCTTTGATCTCCTGCTCTTGGACAGGTTTCCATGCCCATCAATTCACATCAACTTCAGCAGGAATTCAGTGAACTTTGCACCTCGCTGACACGCAGATACTTAAACCAAAACAAGTTTTGAGAGCTTTTTTTTTTAAACCTGGCAAAAGAAGCACAGGTAGGCACACATTTCTTCAATTCTCATAGTTACAGCTTAAGCCAATCTCAAGAGCATTTAATCAAACACCTTTCCAAAGTCTTTCATTTTATCACTCTAGAAAAAAAAAAAAAGGTGCACATAAACCTATTCTAACTACTTGACAAGCTCAAATTTTTTCCACCTCAGTTCAATTTTCACCCAAGGGAAGGAGATGCCAAGATTACACCAATGAACCAAGCAGTTCAGGCACCCAGTTCCTTTCACTGCCTGGTGTGTGCAACTCCCTCCTCTCTGCAGAATGTGGCCAGGGCTCAACACTACATCCCAAAGAGGAAACCTGCAGGAATTTTGCCACAGAGAAACAACACCTCATACAGACTTTAAGCTTGTGCCTAGATTATTTCCAACAGACAGAAAAATTTAATTTTCTCAGTAATGTCTTCCTCAAAACCTGACTGAGGGACTCATCGCCTTTGAAGCTGGAAGTGTAAAACCGAAACTCAGTGAGTATAAAATAAAATTCCTACACCTATATGGAGCACACATGTTCTCAGTATGCTCCAGAGCATTATCCAAGAGAAATTCCACACCCTAAGATGCTCCAGAGCACTGTACATAATCAAGAACACCAGTAAAACTGTATTTGTGCACTGGCCATTTCCTTAGTTCTTCATTTACAAGCAAAGATGTGAAAAAAAAAAAAACCTGAGGATATAAAAGCAAGTTTTCATCTCCTATACTAAATGATGATTGAAAATTAATTTTTTTTAAAATGAAATGGTGGATTATCAGAAGAGAGATATAAAAGGATTTGCTAAGACCTAAAAAAAAAAAAATCTGTGACAATTTACTGTAGAGCATTTGTCTTTGTACAAATGAGACACTTGTGATTTGTATATGCTCCTCTAGAAACGTGCCAAACTGAGTCAGACCAACACAGTAATGTCTGTTCAAATAATATTTCAAATTTAAAAATTATTCAGTTCACTGCAACACTTTTTTTTGGTCTACAACATCCACATTGCAACCAAATTTCTCCACTGGCAATGCTCACTAACATTGCTGATCCCAGAGCAGAATAAATCAGAGACTTTACCAACACAAACTGCAGAGTTCCTGAACTGCTCATCATATAAACAATACCAAGAATTACTTGTAGCCCATCAGAGAACAGTACTAAAAGAAAAATGCTTGATGAGAAAGCAAAACTAACCAGGACTAGAACAGTAAAAAATTGCCTAGGAAAAAGAAATACACACAAAAAGAAGCAATTCCAATCAATGCTTTTTCTTTAGATATCGATCTTGCTGAGGGACTGGTGCAGCTCTCCAGCAGCTAAGTGGAGTGTTCACCAGAAGCAAATGCATTATTGCTGAGAGCACCTTTGTGAAATCTTTATGTCTCACTCCCACTGAAGTGAGCACCAAATCTGCCTCTATCATACCAGAGCCCACACTCTCACATTCAAATACTCTCAAATTTAAGATTCTAAAAGTTTCTGCCTAACTACACTTTTCTTATTTTAAACTCAAAATTTGGAGAGGATGCACAGCTAAGTATGCCTTTAAAAGTTTTCTGACCTCAAGGCTTTCATGCTATTTTACATAGTGATTTTCTTTATTATTTCTCAAGAGACTGCAAGTTAAGGATGAGGACCTAAGTCCCTGCACAACAGGTCCTGCTCTCAGAACAGAAAGTGGAAAAGGAAAGTGAAGGGTCCTCATATGGGAGAGAAGCTTGCATCTTGTCAGATTTTTTATGTGCTTTATTTATTTTCATAAGTAAGCTGTAGTATCTGGGCACCTCCTAGTATTATTTATAGGCATTTCTATAGAGCTCATAATCACAGTATCTGAGTGCCTCTCGCTATTTACGATATGCCATTTATCTCTAGAGGGTAGAACTCTCCTCCTTTCTGCTTTGAAGATGGCTTTTCATAGAGATAAGGTAGAGATGATTAATGCCTTCTGCACTTGGCATCTTGTGACATGGCTGTTTGGGGAAAAACAAGTCTTTAATCACACTCTAAAGCACAGGATTTGGGCTCAGCTTGATCTTTTTTGGACTGTACCTTTTTCTCCAAATATAGAGTCAATTTCAAGAAAAAAAGTAGGAAAAGAACAGGAAATTCCACTGAAAAAATCAGCAAGTGCAGTTTTTCTCTCCTGAGAAGCCACACATGACAAAATATCTTCCTTAAAGAAATACAAACCTCAACAATGCCTCTGTGTTTGTTAGATGCTTCTTCAGTGGGACTTCATTTCAAACATGTCAGAGTTTTCCAGTATCCCAGGGAACATTTTTTTTCTCAGTCTGAGAAGGTCAGAATGTTTCCTGAGAGGCTGAGAGGTGGGAAAATGAAGGTTCTTTCATGCTGACTGACACTAAGCAGTATTTTTGCTAACTGCCATGAGCTCACATATCTAGTGAGAGGATTCCAAGTTACCTTGACAATGAATTCAAGCTTCTTCAGCCCCTCTGAAGAAAGGGCTGAGATTTGTCTTTTTACACAAAACATACAGAAAAATGCAATTAGCTGATAAACAACAAGTCTTTGATGACAACAAACCTTCAAAAGTACATTTAGGAGAATGAATAACAAAAACCAATATATGTATCTTCAGTGCTGACAAACTGACCCTAAACAGAACTGAAGTACAAACAACAGGCATTTCCCCACTGGAGTAACTACTGAAAATCTTCTATGAAGTTTCCCTTCACCAATTAAGTGAATTTGTACGAACTTTGCTGACACACAAACTTCACAAACGTTTCCATGATTGAGATTTCTGAAGGAAGGGCAACTGCCAAAGGACAAAATTCATGAGAACATAAATTAATTCTAAAGATATCTCTAAATAGCTCCAAAAGACACGCTATGAACAGGCAGCTTCAGAAGCTTAGCACATCTTCAGGAAGCATCATCAGAACTATATTCTGAGTGAGGTGGTGTCAGCTGAGACAGATATCTTATAGAAATAACGTGTGACTCATTTACTAGTTGCCAGATACTTCCACATTTTCTAGTCTGTTAAAAACAGGAGCATGATTTTGTTATATGATACAGAAATGCTGGTTATAAAAGAGCTGAAATCTCAGCTATCTGTTAGCACTGCGAAATTAATCCTTCCCATGTCAAAATAGCCCTTTTTACAAATTATTTCCATAATGAAGATTGTGGGGTCCTTTGGAAATCAGCCCCAGGATTAGGGTTCTTTATGCTTCTTGCTCTGGAAAATCCTCAGAAGCACCACTACATTTGAACATATCATTAATGTAAAATACTGAAATTACACTAGTATGGAGTTGGGAAAATTGACAGTAGAATCAGCTCAGTATTCCTCATTAGGAATTTGTTTCCTTAGCAGAGAAAACCACATGGGTAAAGAACAAGGCAAAGACAAAAGACACTGAAACGTGCAGGATTAATCAGTTATGGTTATTTAGGAATTAAGTGGTGAATACAGCCTAATTTCAAAAGAATAGGTGTTACTCCATCCCCATTTAGTTCAGAGAAAACATTTGTGAAACCAGAAAAGTACAGCAGGCAAATAACTCAGGTCTTTAGGCAAGATATGATGGTGAGTATTTGCTGAGATTGGCCTCTATAGCTCAAAAAAGGATGAGTGAAAGGAGAAGCAGGATTCAGTCTCCAATAAAGACTAGAAAGTGCTGGACTCATGCTAAGGAACTGTTTCTCAGTTGCTGTTCTGCCACCAGCTGAAGCCAGGGAGAGCATTTCCCAAACACTTCCTAAACTGTGCTGGCTCACAATGAGAGGCTGAAGTCAGCAATAGATGTAAGCAGCATAAATCAGATCACAAAGCAAATGAACACACACAGAGCCTGATCTTCCTGTTTATCCCAGCACACAGCAGGAGGGAATGCAGTGAAACTAAAGCAGAGCTGAGCACAGAAGTTCTGAGACAAGAATTAGACATCCAAGCTTGGGCTGCTACTTGGTTTTGGGGGATGCTTTTTGGGGTGGGGGTATGTGTTAAGAGAACAAAAATATAGGCAACCAGTTTAAGTATCCCAGGAAAGGACGAGGTTCACAGATGCCAGCTGAGAACTCTGCCTTCCCATGGCAGAGATCTCCAGAAGAATTCTACCAGATCCAGCAGTGGAGCCTGCATTTTCCTGGTGCTGAGCCCAGAGGCAGCAGCTGTGGTGTTTGCATGCAAGACGACATAAACTAAGTCATCAAGTGAAAGCTGTCCCAGACAATGCATTCTAACCCAAGAAGGCTTGCTAGAGTGCTTGTGGAAAGCACCAGAAACAATAAGACAATAAGAGCAATGTTTGTCTCCCTCTTGCAGACATGCTGCTAAAACGTGATGGACTCAGTCTGTGCTAATGCCATTTGCTGTGAATGTCCCTTGCCACAGACAGAGCTGACAGGATGGCAGTCCCTGGTGGAACCCCTGCCATGCAATACCAGTCACAGCTCAGGAATACTTTTACATGATGCTCTGCAAGCACTAATTTTTTTTTTATCCTAATAGTGAGGTGGAACAAAGAGTGGAGAGGTGGGCAGTACAGAGGGTGGTACATTTTAATAATGTATATTATAATGCTTCCAGATGCTTTATGTTTATCTTACTATGAGCTTCTTATTATCATCACATTTACATGCTCTATGGGCCAAAAGACACCTCAATTTGATAATAAAAAGCATATTAATTTGACTAAAATTCTCAAACATTCATGTGAAGGGGGTATAGAGCATGCAAGGACATTGAAAATCATCTTTCCCAAGGACTTGAAAAGAAATAGTAGTGGAAAAAGTGCAAATGCTTTGTTTTGTCATGTTCTTCACTTCAGATAACCCCTTGACATCAATACACTCTGCCACACACATTGAAAGCACACTAAGAACACCAACTGGTGCTCTGGAACAGTCCTGTAGACTGGAGAATGAATTCTCTGCTGAGAACACATGAAACACCCTTCAATTAGTGCATTATCACGGACAGTTTAAGTACCACTTGAGCAGTGAAGGACATGTACACTGAGTAATGTCAGATTGCCTCAGCAGGTCACGGTGTACTTTTCAAGTACCTCAAAAAAAAATCCACGGCACTTGAGGCTGAGATACCTGAAACACTCAGTAACAGAGATGCAGTTCCAAGTCTGCTGTGGAAAGCAAATGATGAAACATCACCCTGACAGCAATATATGAGTTTCTCTCACAAATTTATTTCCAGACGTTTCACAAAATCTTGGCTCAAGTGTAGGTGCACAATTACCTGTTTTAGCAAAGGCATCATTATAAATTGCAAAACACCTCACTCCTGGTAAACACTTCAAGTAAGGAGAAAAAAAAAGGCAAAAGATAGATATGTTAATTTACTCAGTCCTAAAGACAAAAGTTCAATTCAGGAAATCCCTTGCAAACTGACAGGATGAAATATGGTTTCTCCTTGAATGATCTCAATATTTTATCATTCCATCTTTTGGCTATCCAGTATTATCTTCTGATCTCAAGAGACCAATACTTCAGATTAAGTTTTTTTATGGGTTTTCTCCCAGTGTCTAACCAGTCTTCCCAAGGTAATATACATTAAACTTGAGAAGCATTAACTACACGGTAAAACTTTATTTTATGTACAGCCACGTAAATGAGCCATGTCTGCTCTCTTCCAGAACTGGTATCTCTGAACATATTTTAATATTACATCTGAATTAAGGAAAGTTCTCATAACCATGCAACAGGAAAATGTACTATCTTTTTATGACAGTGATTTACCAGATGACCAAAAAACAACACAGCCACACACTACAGCTGGTAAACACTCAGATGCTGTGAATTCAAGGAGCACATGCCACATTTATACCAGTGCTCCAGAGTGTGGGCACCATCATACACTGGCTGCAGTTATCCCCACGCTAGGTATAAAAGAGAGCCCTCATAGTTCACATAGCATTTCATAGTAACTGCTGAGATTTTAATGACAACTTCATTAATAATGTAGCCAACTAACACTGATGAAATCCCCAACATTCTTTTTAACTGCAGCCGGTAATAAATTAATCCATTTAAACTTGTTTTTCTGTAAGTTAAAACAAATCCCATGAAAGCCACCACTCCCCTTTGAAGCCAGTTCTCACCTCTCGTGCCATGGTGGGACAGCAGTGAAACAATTCTACACAACAGAGTACCCCAAGAAGAGAAAAGCTCTCAAAAGGCTGTGCTGAAGAATTTTACTATCACAGACCTGTGCTGGAGTTCTGAGCCACTACTTCTTCCAATTTTAGGAAACAGCCTAAGAAAACATTACAGTTCTCCTTTATATGCCTTCTTTCTTTAAAATGGACAGGAGGACTCCTGTCCCTTTTAATGAATTTTCTAAGGCTAAATTCAGGCTCATTTTGGAGAAGAACTCATGGCAACATGCTCCATTTTCCAAATCTAAATCAAGAAATACACACCATTACTAAGACCTATAGCAGTATGGGTTTCTGGAGGGCACAGTATAACCTTTATTCCTTATTGTTGAATAAAATATCATTAACTTCAGCAGGATTCCAGCATTGTTAAATATTGCATTTAAAGACCATACAATTTATCGTGGCCAGAAATACTTTTTTGACATGTGTCAAGATTTTAAAATCTTCTGATAGAGCAAAAAACCCCACTACTAAAAACTGATGATCATTAACAAAAGCTTTCTCTTCCACAGCCTCTCACCATCTTTTATCCATTGCATGTTAACCTGATAATCCTAAGTATCTGTCAAAGTCTAGCCCAGAGGAAAGAGTTTGGCAGTTAAAAGAATTAAGGTTCTTAGAATTGTCTAGAAATAGAATTTTCATTAAAGGAAAAAAAAATAATCCATATTTTAAAAGTTAATTTTCTTCTTTTTTAACTGGTGCAACTTACAGCTAATTCACTGGAAATTATAACTAGCTCTACAAGTTGAAACACCAAAAAGATGCATTCTGCCAAGCTACTGGCCTATTAATCCAGTATAATCCACATCCTTAAAATAACATCTTCAGAAGGATTGTGGCTATATCCATCTGTTCAAGCACTGAATATTTTATTATGTCTTACAGAAACACCAACGCATTACAGAAATGTCATCTAGAGATGTTTTAAATCTTTTTATATCTGACTAGCTAAAGACATCTTGTTCCAGAGCAGTAGCGTTAACAGGTAAATGAACACCCTACTTCCATTCCACAGGCCACTGGAAGTCATTATTTCAGGGAGGATAAAAGAAACACTGGCAAGCTCCAGAACAGCACGAAACCTACAATCCACCCTTCTCACTGGGGACATCAGCAGTGATGTGGCTGCAAACAATGGGTTAAACAGCACAGGTGTGACCCAGCCTGTTACAGGGGCAGTGCTTGCAGGGAGGTTTCCTTAAACCACTCCCTGAACAGCAGCAGGAGCTAATGAGATCCCTGATAACACTATTGCTACATGAAGAGCAGATACTGCACAACCCATCGGGTATATCTCTGGTTCCTTACACACATTTGCAAATCCAAGATTTGTAACAGTCTACCAAACGTATCAGAGGATTAATTCCTTCTCCATGGACTTTTACCTTTCCTTGTAACACCAGACAAAGCCAGCAGGGAACATGCTTAAACCAACATAAACACAGCAAATCAAAGCCAACACAATCTGTCTGAAGAGAATTTTATATCTTCAATTAATTTAACCAAATAGCCAAAGCTATTTATCCCAGGGAAACAACACTCAGTCTCTAGCAGAGTCATACACCTTCAAAGATGCACGTCTGGACCCAAGAAAACACTTTTTAAGTTGGGAGATTTCTTGGAATCTGAGTAAAGCCTGATACTCATTAATGGAATCTCATTCCTTGAGGAACTATCACAGACATGAGCATTAAATTCCATCCAAAGAACAGAGAACTCTAATGTACTTGCTTACTAGATAGTTCTTTTCTATATACCTCAGTTTTCATTGTAGGATTAATGACAGGCAGAACCAAGTAGGGTCTGATAATCATTTACACTCCAATAGCAAAAAAGTGTCTTACAACAGACATCAGCATAACTGCAGTGTAACCAAATAAACTGGAGGGTAAAAGAGGTCAGTTCCCAAAGATTTATATCCATGTTATCAACTCTCTGTGCTCTCAGAAACTACAAAAATTTCAGAGTAACAGTGATGCAAAATGCTTTTTTTACATAAATGCTACTAAAGACACAGAAATCAGTGGGAAATTATAACTACTTTAAACCAAGCTGTAGAATTTTATGGTAAGGATATAATTTTCTGCTAAGTTTTATAGATGTGCCCAGAAATAAAACACCAGGCCTCTATTGAGTTTTATAGGGGCTTTTCTGTAAGAATTACAAACAGTGGTATTCAAACAATACTTGTGGATCAGACTGCCAGCAGCCCTGTAAGTTAAAACTGCATTGCATAAACCAGGCATTGAATAATTTGGGATAATGAACAAATTCATAAAGAATCGGTGGCTGTTTTTCAGTAATCTGTGAACAGACAGAGTGGTAAATTCATTGAATAAATAAATAAAGAAAAACCAACCCTCTTGGCTGGGAATAGTTCACCCAACTTTACTGCTTTGCCTTTAAGGGGCTGCCTGAAGGGCTTATGATTCCACAGCATTCCTGCCAGGTAATTTGTGCAGCATTTTTTAGCAACAGTTAAATTAAAAAGCCCTTATGGGAAAACTCAATGAATTTAATAGAGATGAAATCAATATGGTTCTGCAGAAATTACTCCAAAACCTTTAGTTAGAGCCTCTCCCCCCATCCCAGCCCCTTTACAGTGCACAATGCAGTCAAAGCAGTGTAAGAGAATCCTAAAGTGGTCAATCACAACCACAGGGAATATCCCCGGGGAAAGCACATCTGAGACCCTGTGACAGCTTGGTTTGCACCTGGAAGAAGAGGACAGCATCAAACTGAGGGGTCAGGATGTGGATGCAGCTTAGCTAGGGACCAAATCACACCAAGAACCTCTTCAGTAGCTTTGTACACGGAAAGCTTAAATGCTTTTCAACTTCCCATTCGAGACAGTGTCCTTTCTCTGGAAGTAACCCAGAGAATTAATGTGGGAATTCAATCTCAGCTAGGGGACCACAGCCACTCCAATATTCCCACAGAAAAGCTGGCCTTCCTGGCTAAATTTGGTAAAATATTGCCTCTTGCCACTTCCTTATGCTTATACCTCCTTCACTTAATAGGAAGCTAAATATGGAAAAGTCAAAGATATGGGAAACGGGACAAAGCCTGCTTTTCATTCACAGGTGAATAAACATGTCCTGAAAATACCGAGTGAGGCTCAAACAATGAAAGTAACCACAAGGTTACATCATTGACGGAGCTTCATGAACACAGGGAGATCCTAATAAAACGCCCTTTAGGAACCGAGGCCTCACAGTAAAGATGTCTGTGGTGGCAAGAATAACAATACCATTATGTTTCACCCTATTTTGCATTGATATTAGCTCAAATTAAATAACAGAATAAACCCAGCACCATCCCCTGCATACAGTTTCCACAGGCCTGAAGGAAGTCACGCAGTGAGTCCAACAGATGAACAACACTGCGCCCAAGAACTCAAAATTTTAACTGTAATTATGTTTTTCTCTCTTCCTGGGATACCGCATGAAAACACGCATGAAAGTCTGCAATGTACAATGGTTAGCAGGGGAAGTACAGCAGAACCTCAGACACAGAGGTGGAAGATAAGATCAGAAGTCTCTCCCTGAAAACCTGTATTTAACTTCAAGGGAAAGTATCTGATTTTTGTGCCATAACTTTTACACTTGCTCCCTATTAGCTTTTAATGCTTAATTTTAGTATCCAAGTTCACCTAAATGGATGACCAATGGAATAAAGTGTAGCTGAAATCAACATGCTGTTAAGAGCTGTTTAGATTTCATAGCATTGTTTAGTACTGAACACCATAATTAAAGTGCAGTTACCACAATAATAAATGTAGATACCATCAATTATAATACTAGATTTAAAATGCAACTTGAGTCTCTCCAGTGGCTTTTAAGGTGGTGTAATTCCACAGTCAATTCAAATTTAATCAAAACTAGCAGTTTAATTTAGTCTACATTTACAGCTAAGAAACCTCCAAACTTCATAGCCATTCTATAACTCTATTCCACATACTCATACTAGGTACAGGGGAAACAGGAATATTTGCTTTGATAAATAACTTTATATTTTCGCCCATCCATGCTTACTTGTCGACTTAGTCAGCTTGGAGTAGAAAAATGCACACAATTCCTTTTTCTTAAGGGATGTGCGTGCATTTTTCCACTTAGCGCTTAAAGAACTGGACACATGAATCCCACTGCTAATTACAGCATGAAATCTTATCTGAGGTTCAATCTCTTGCACTAAAAATCTCCCTTGTGACATGTAAAAGGCTAGACAGATATAATGGAAGATTTCTGGAGTCTGTTCTGCTGTCCTACATCGCTGAAGCCAACAGCAACAGGACTGGTCTCAGAAAATTGCCTTAAGCCTCTGAGTATAAAACTTTGACTTTTAAAGGAGTCCATGAAAACTGACTCGTTCTTCTGCCCTTTTGAAATTCCCAGCCCGCATCCCTATTTGTGAGAAGGATTATTTTTACTTTTATACAGTCCTTGCATTTAGAGGCCCCAGAAGAGATCAGGCCCTGCTGCAGCAGACACTGAGCAAGCACATGGAAGGCCTGAGCTCTGGAAAAGAGACAGGAGAGAGTGGGAGGAGAGGCAGAGCCACAAGGAAGTGATTTGCTCAAGATCACAGAACACATCGTTAAGGGGCCAAGACCTTATGGTTCTTCACGAGGTTAAGGAACTAAAGATCCCCAACACAAGGTGATCTCCTAGCCCAGAAAAATGATGCTTTCTTTTTAAAGTTTATATGGCAAAGAGCCCCTCACCTGTCTGTAAAAACACCATGGACTGGCTATTTTCAGACACAAGACACTGGTTTAGAATAATCCCAACTCTGATCCACCATGGAAGTGCTGATACTCCATCTGGCCTTCAAACTGAAGGCAGATTTCAGGATTAGGCACTGACCAAAGTATTTCTGCACGTGTTAGCAAATAGTGCCCACCTTTGCTTCACCTCCACCACATCACACCCAGTTCTCTTCAGGCACTATAAATATTTACACCAATTTCCTGTTTTCCTGAAAGGGACACTTGTACCAGCTCTCAAAAAACAGATGTTTTCCCATTAGAATTATAGTTTTGCTGTTGAATTGAATGGGAAGAGAACTTAGTGCAAAGAAAGGAGACTGAGATTTCAGGCTCAGAGGTACTTTACAACTCGACTGCCCCAAATGACTGTCCTTCTTTGCTCAGTATCTCTTTTGCCAAAGAAAGCACACAACGTGTTTCAAGGGAGAAGTATACATTGAATAGCTCCAAAGAAATGCTGTTCGCTGAAATTTGGGCATGAAAACACCCTAACCAGTGATAGCAGATGTACTTAATAACCTGCTGAGACAATTATAACAGTTTTTCCTATGAGATTCTGAAGTTCCAATGGTTGGAGAAGTGGAGAATCTGTATAAGACTGGCTTCAATCATAGCCTTGGTTGGCTTTTTGTTAAGGACCATTCAGCCCCATCTGGGATTTCAAATGCTGCACAGGAAAGTCCAGGCTTCCTTCAAAGTTATTTTCTTTACCAGAGTGGTCAACTAACTGATATTTCTGAATAGTTTAGAATTGTAATTCTTATGCATACTTCCTAGAAAACCTGGCGTGTAGTTAAAATTGTTAAGGTATTTGTGCCTTGATGCAGTGCTCATTTTAGCACAGAACTAGGGCAGAAATAGAGTTTCATGTCTGTGGCACAACCAGCTGATTAAATCCAAAGTAAAAGGTACTTGTGACCAATGATGAAGATTAACCAAGTGTGTCATTCATGAATTAGCAGGCACCCCAAAGGGCTCCTTTTCTAATGCCACATAAAGCACTTTCCCAAATGCAAGAAGCACTGCATAACTCAGTTCTCCCCCAGAAATTCTAAGATTTGCAGTAAAAAATGTTCAGGATATGTTTTTTCTCAGAACCATGTATCCATTCCACCTTCATCATGTTATCAGTCAAGGAAACAAGTGCACAGAAGACACGAGAGGCGTGGTGGTAATTGTGTCACAGAAAATTTACCAGGACCATGTAATTCAGGATGAAAGGGATAAGGAAAAGAAGCTCACTTTAAAATCACACAAGAGGAGAAAAGCTTTGATCAGGAGGGCAGAATGTGTGTATGTGCACATGGAGAGAACACGACAGGGAACTGACTGACTGCTGGCACACACCTTTCACTCGGGGGCCCAACTACAACCTCTCCTGCTTCCTTATATTTCTCAGGCATGGAATTTAGACTCACCTTCTCATGGCTCCACATTATGTCAATATTGCTTCACCAGTACGTGCTATTTAAACATCACTCCTAATGCATCAGTGCCACCACTGTCACACTGCTCAGTAAAATGCTGTCAGGGACAGTGATTGCTGCATCACCAGAAGCAGAGTGAGAAAAAATCCTCACAAGATGACTCACTCAATGCACAGCACCAAACATTTTAAATAACCTGAGCTGCACAGATTTCAGCTGGCACTGTGGGCAGCCAGCTAAGCATGTCCCGGGATGAGATCTCAAATACCTGAGATAGTATTTGAGCACACACCTGGCAGTCCTTAAAGCCAATTCCCATCACTCTCTCACTCAGAATTATAACCAGTGAAGTCAGCACAGTCAAAGCATTGCAGGACTGACAACTGAAAAGAAAATAAAGTTCCCTAGATTAAGACATAGCAGCAGATCAGAATAAACATTAGGAAAGCAGCTTGCCGGCATAAAGAGTGAAAAGCTGACTTTCTAAATAAAGTCACATCCCTCTGACACAACTAAAGACCAAAACTATATTTTATTTTTTTTAATTTCTTTTTTTTTTTTTTAACTACACTGGTGTTGACTAGCAGCTACATTCTACTTTCCTGAATTGCATCCCACCTGCATCAAAACTCCCCTTATGTCCAGTGAGCTCAGTCTGGCATCAACAGTAAGATTTTATTGGAATGTAGACATGAAAGAAAGAATCTCTCAGGTTTCCTTCCAACATTTGTTTGGCAACCATCACTGGCATTATTTTTAAAAGGTTTTTCAGTCTAGAACCAGAGCTGTTTATTATATTGACATGAGCATCTCCAAGCAGAGTTTATTCAGTATAAACCCTTGGGCTGCACAAGCTGAAGGGGCTCACATTCACTTGTCAGAGAGGAGGAAGAAGACACTACGACAAATGCTGTCAAAAACCACACTCATAACATAGCAGAGATCATTTCTTTGATCAAGAGAATCACAGCCTGAAAACCTGTAAATACCAGCACTCTGCACTATCACTTAGAAATTGTGATAACAGTTTAACACTGAATTGCTACTGAACTTGCTTTCTTATAATAGCTGCTGTACGTAAGGAAGCTGGCAACAGTTTTGAATTTTCATTCATGTGTAATTTCAGGAGATGAGATGAGAAAACTTCTCTAAAAATAGTTAAATATTTAATGGGTCAAAGTAAACAACAGCAAAAAGAGGGATTTGAAAAAGTCACACAAAACAAGTGGAGTACAGGTTTAAAACAATCACTGGGAAGATAAGAAACCTGCCTCAAATGCAAAGGTTTGGATGTTGCCTTAAATCCAGGAAAGATATTGAATGTTACAGTAAAAGGAAGGACATCAACTTCTGATGCTTTAGTTTCCTATTTCACTTCTTCCTCTGAGCCCAAGGGGTATCAGGATATACAAACCCTGTCTGTGATCTATTCAGGCACTCCATAACCAGCACCTCTGTAAAGGCCAATTTATAAAGGAGATGAGATCTTCCCAGAAGAAACAAAATAATTCCCCCTACTCAGTGAGCCCTCGTGAAAACTTAAATTTAAGAAATGGAGAAATTAATACTAACACAGTAGGAAAATGAGAGGGAAAAGAGCTGGATTAGATGAAAAGTGCCTTCAACATTTGGCACTTGGCAGCAGCTCCTACCCTCACCTCATGGATCACTGATATTGATGATGTACTGAAGCATCCACTTGAAAGAGACCACAGAACCCCACCAAACATGATTGATGTGTAATGCAAGTTGTGTTTAGAGAGTGTGCACCCACGTTTATGAGTTGGTTACCTGGAAACCACGTGCCAATGGCTATTTTTTAATATACACATTGAACCTCACAGAAACATTTCCACCACATGAAAGATCACGTACAGTACTTCACTGTGGCTTCTGGTTCCACTCTAATGATGTCAAAGTCACATATTTACATTTGCTGGAGAGCTTGCCTGTTCCAAGAGCACTACAGAAATTCATCACAGGAAGCTGCTTTGACGCCACTGCAGTGTCCCCTTAAAACCACCATTCTGCTGGGAGTTTTCTAAGCTTTCCCGCTGTAGGAAGAGTGAACTGAAAATGGCATTTTGCTGATCACTGGCAGGGAGCTAAACAAGGTGACTGAAGCATTTCAAGGTTCATTAATTTACAGGGACACACGCTGGAAGAACGTAACTGGTGTGGCTGTGAGACTGGATTATAAAACAATTCACTCTAGTGCAAATCCTGACTCCTTCCAAAGAGTTTTACAACGGCCACAAACCCCCTCAATGTTTCCTGGTTTCCTACTGCATTCATTTCTGGTTTTGTACCCAAATACACAAATTTGAGAGGCCGACAAAGAAGAGTTAAAAACAGTACAATATTAACACCAAAAGAACAAACCTCTGGTTGCACCAATTCTGATTATTATAATAACTACAAAACCCCCACAGTTTTCACACTGGACTGGAAGTTTACAGCAACTTGAGTTCTGGCAGACAAGCAGTGGGGGTGAATCTCAAAACAACTGTCTCTACCAGAAGCTCCTCTTCTCTTGGCTTGGTAACCTGGTCTGGGAGTTCCTGGTCACAGCATTCCCCTGCTACACAAAGGGGCATCATTTAACGAGTGTCATGTTGTCCAAACAGATTATTGATGTAAAATAAATTCTACAACTGCATTTTTTTTTAACCAGGAATTGTGATTTTTCTGGAAGAACTGAAAATGGAAAAATTAAAATTTATTCTGCCTCATACTCTGTCTTAACTACTTTCCTCATCACTGTTCCATGAGCAATGGTCCCAGGAACTCTCACAATTAACTTCATAAACTTTCTTTATACTCCAAAAATGCCAAATAGCAAAATTGCTCCAAGCAGTCTCACCCTAGAGGTGGTACTGGTAGTGACAAAGAAATCTCATGATATCTAACTATATGTGTACATTTGCTGTGGTGTTTTCAGACTCCTTTGGATGACAAATACTGACTCTATCATATTTTGGAACTCGTACTTCTGACCAATCTGAGGTAAAGAAATAAAAAAAGAGAATGTTGCATCATCAAACTACAATTTTCATTTTTGGACAGTAGTTTAATTTCTTTCATCAAGGATGACAGAGAACACTCCAGTCACAAGAAATACAAGTCTCATCCAAAAAATGCCAATAATAAGTATCATTCTAATTCTCTTGCTGCCCCATCCATTGCAGTGCAGGCTTTTAATGACTACTTATAAAGACATAAATTGCCAAGAGTCCAGCTGCATCAATCCCTGTTCCCAAGGTGACAACTACAGCCAGCCAGGACAGTCTAATACTGTATTTCACATTTGGACACCACAGAGAGGGGAAAAAGGCTGTTCTTAAGTGCCTCATCCCCACCTTCTATCAGTACCTATAGCATCCCAAGGTTAGCCACTACACTAAGGACACACAAGGTATTAAAACCAGCATTTTTACTTTATCTGGTGGTTGACAGGGAACTGTCTAAGTTCTGGTTATCTTTGTTGAACTTTTGAAAGTGCTTATGCACACTTATACCCAGAATAGGTCACAGAAACCTGTGGTTTTGTCTTTGGTTCCTACAAACTGAATTGACTCAGCAATATGAAAAGTACATTGGCAAACACAAACTTTACACATCCTATGGTCGTGAACTTATTTCAGAATTTTTTCCACTGGCCCACTTGGCAGCCACTCTGTCCCCAGCCTGTACCCCTGCAGGGGGTTGTTGTGACCTAAGGGCAGGACCCACAACTTCACTTTGCTGAACCTGCTGCCACTGGCCTCAGCCCATCAATCCAGCCTGCCCAGACCCCTCTGCAGAGCCTTCCTGCCCTCCAGCAGATCAGCACTCCCACCCAACTCGGCGTCATTCTGCAAACTGGCTGAGGGTGCACTTGATTCTTTTGCCCACATGATTCATACAGACATTAAACCAAACTGGCCCAAATTCCCACTCTCTGGGCCTGGCCATCCAGCCAGTATTTCACCCAGCAAAGGGTGCACCTGTCCAAGCCATGACTATCCAGTTTCCCAGGAGAATGCTGTGGGAATGATGTCAAAGGCTTTACTCAATTCCAGATAGACACATCCATAGCCTTTCCCTCACCCCCTAAGCAGGTCACCCTGTCACAGAAGGGCTCAGCTGTCAAGCAGGACATGTCCTAAACCTGAGCTGGCTGGGTCTGATCCCCTGGTTGTCCTGTACCTGCTGGGTGATGGCACTTGGGATGAACTGCTCCATGATCTTCCCCAGCACTGTAGGCAGCTCAACAGGCCTGAACTTCTGAATCCTTCTTCCTGCCCATCCTTGTAGATAGGCATCACATTTGCCAACCTCCAGCCACCTGGGACCTCCCCAGTTAGCCAGGAGTGCTAATAAATGATTGACAGTGACTCAGTGAATTCTTCCATCAGCTTCCTCAGTATCCCTGGGCAGAATCCCATCCAGCCCCACAGACCTGTGTGTGCCTACATGCTGCAAGAGGTCACTGACCATTTCCCTTTGAATTACAGGGGCTCCATTCTGCTCCCCAAGGCTGGGGTCCTGGAGAACAACCAGTCTTACCAGCAAAGACTGAGGTAAAGGAGGCATTAAGTACTTCAGCCTTTTCCTTATCATTTATCACTGTGTTTCCCCAATGATAAAGGGGAGGGATTCTCCTCTTGTTGCTGATGTATTTATAGATAAACATTTTTTATTGTCTTTTTCAGCAGTAGCCAGATTATTTTATAGCTGGGCTTTGGTCACTCCTTTTGGAGAGAAAGGCAGCTGTACTTTAAAGAGGGCAAATATCATCAAAAAGATCTGAGACAGGAAGTAAAAAACTGAACTTTAGCTGCTGTCACTCATCACTTCAGAATCACTATTGCAGCATCTAACAGAAACTATAGCTGACCTTTGTGCAGACTGCTGCTACCCAAATCAAATCTGGCCAGTAAGTAAACCCTCTATGAAGAATATTATAGATATTTTAATAGTGTCAAGTGAAGAGGACACCAGTATTTCATCTCATAAAATAGAAGCACAAAGAGCACCTTAAATATTTCATTTGGAAGATTCTGACTGAATTTTTTCCAGACTTGCCAAGAATCTAAAACACAGAGTGTCAATGTAGATCAGAAAGGATGCAATTATCCAAGTGAAATGAAATTTTAAAATGCAGTCCCACGGCTCAGGTTACTCCTTTATTATTGCCTGATAACACCTTTTACAGGCAGATGTCTTACAAAGATGGTCAAGTCCTTTCTTGTCTTTACAAAGGATGCAGTCTATACCCTTGAGCTAAACCTAAGGCTCAGTTATAACTGAGGCTGGAGAGTTGGTGCCTTTCCCAGATTATGCCTCTCTGTTTCCATACTACTGGTGCCCAGTGTTTCCATACCAGTTAATCACAAACACAGCCCTTGCTGTCAGCAACAAGTCCTAATCTCAATATGATTCAGGCATCAGCAGAGTCACTCTCTCAACTCTTCCTGCTTCAGTGGGTATTTCCTGTCAAAGCAGGGCTGTGGAACTTCAGCACACATGGCCCAGCATCCTCCCCTGGATGCACCACTCTCTGTGCTGTACATTCACAGCAGACCACACAAAGCTTCACATTAGGCCACTAAAAGCTCAGGAATACAACTGATGAGCTGACATCCTGTTCTCACTAAACTTTACCCGCTGAAACAACCAGGGCAGCAACTGAGTGGCTACTTTAGGGGCGATAAGGAAAAAGGATTGAAGCGGTTTCACACACCAGTCTAAAAGCCTCTGAGTGGATGGTTTAAAAGCCCAGGTAATAATGTGCTCACAATTCAGATTTTGCAAGAAAAGCCAGAGCATAAAAAATTAGTTTTGATGAAGCTCTGTATAAGCTTTCTGCAATTACCAAATAGAGTGAGTGCCTCTACAGCTTCTGCCTTACAACTGAACCAACGCTATTATCAATTTGCTCTTGATACAAGAAAGCGACTTACATGTACTTACATCTGCTCTCAGAAGGAAAAGAAAATGGTTTGCGAAGTTCCTATTAGCATAGAAAAGCAGAAACATCTGCTGGGAGGTTTAAGAGGTTCACTGGTGTCACTTAACCAGCACCACAGGCCACAGCTGGTCACCCCTGCCCTTGGCAGCACTCAAGGTAAGGCCTCAAGAGAGGAGGGGGCAACTTGACCACACAACAAGGTTTCTGTATTTATAAAAGAAAAAAAAAACCCAAACATAACAAAAAACTATTCTTACTTAGCTGAGGATAAGTCATCCACCTATGCTGATTCCTCCCTGCATAAACCTACCAACTGTATCACTGTTCAAGTCATTAATCCTTTCATACAGTACCTGACTTAAATGACGTAGGATTTTAACAAGTGAGACACAAAACTAAGGTTGAGGCACCTCCATGTGCTGGGGCTGTGGCACCATCTAGAGGATTCGAGCTGGAAATTCCTCACACAATGGGAAAAATAAAAATGGGAAACGACACTCAAAAACAATCCACACAAAAAAAATTTATGGTATTTGGCTTTGTGGCGGTAACAGAAGAGCATAACAAATAAAACTTTTTCAACAGTCAGATAGAAATTGGGAAATATCTCTTCCACTCCAAGTCACATGCTTGCTACAAGATGTTTTTCAGGAGAAGAAAGGCAAGACCTTCCCTAGAGTTTTGTTTATAACCTTGCAAGGATGATTAACTTTATTCTGTTTTCCTTCATTTTCACCATTTTATCTGAAATAAACCAAAGGTATATTTCAAACAGGGAAAGGAAAGAGGTTTTTAACAGAATAACAGAGATTATGGTTTTTATTTTATTTCACACAAGGATGTGCTGAAAACTGATTGCTCACTGCAGAACTATGAAAAGATGAGGAAATGGACAGGCACAGCCCTGGAGCCCCTGGACACCCCAAACATCACTTTGAGTACTTTCAGCTTGGCATGCTCTTCCCTAATAATTTTGCTACAGACACAAAAGAACACTTTTGCTCCTGAAGCCTTCTGGGAGAGCAAAGTTCAGTCCATGTTGCTTCTATAAAACTCTGAGTTAGTTTCTCAGATGCTGAAAGACTGGGAATTGAGAATATTCACGGTGTGACTACTCCACAGAGTTTGTGGGCAAAAAATCCAAACTGTAGCTCCTGTTCGTTGTTGGATACATGACTGACCAGCAGCATGATTTACAGTGACAGCTCTGCATTAAAAATTCAAACTTTTGTACACCTGAATACAATTTGTATCTGTCAGTATTGTGTCAAAATAATCATGTAATACCAAATAATCATTTCTATTAGATATTCATAAGGACTGTGTGCTAAGAATAGATTCTAAGCTTTCAGCTACTTTGCCACATTATCTGCTTCTATCCAATTTCTTTGGTGACTGCTGGGACAGAAATAAAAGCATAGAGGGGAAAAAACTGGAAGACCAGCTGTCTGGTCATCAGTAGCATTACAGTCGGTCATGGAAGAGTTCATTCCACTTCACAGGCCAACAAAACTGAGAACTTCTGGAGATACCCTGCAGCATTGGCATAGGGGCTCTTGTAATAGCTGGCAGACCTTTACAGTTACTTGTAATCAAGATTACTCCTCACAAAAAACAAAGTTCTTCCTGAATTGATCTGTGCCATTTCATAGGGGCTGGCAGCAAATAAGGATTGTTTACAGCACTTCAGTGTAGCTCAAGTCCTTCAGTGAGTCCCTCAGTGTGCTTCACGCCCTTCCTGCCTCTTCTTTGTTACACAGGTTCAAGCAGCAAGGAACAAAAGAAAGTTTCATGTACTTACCAGAAAAATCCTCTTCCCAGTTTCCATGCAGAGAATTACATATCTGTCATAGCTTGAGGGGGGGGGGGGGGAGAAAAAGGAAAAAAGCTAATAGTTTTGAGTGTTTTCCATCTTTCAGTTGATTGGTTTTTCCTTAGTCTTAACTATAAATGCAGAAATTTGCTTAAACAACAGTCAAATGTAGGCACCTGCAGTTTAAGCTTCTCGCTTTTTACGTTTCCAGCAAATACTTAAACTTAATTGGACAGATAAGCATTTGCAAGGTTCCAGTCCTAGACTAAGAGGGATTTCTGTTTCTCAAGCATTATCACTTTGTTCCTAATACTGGATTCACTACGCTGTATTGAAAGAGTAATTATGTTGTTTGGAATCTGAATTCTCAGTTAATTTTGAAGTAACCAAGAAAGTATTTTATTTTTCTTAAGTGCCTAGCTCTGATACAAAGCCTATCTGCATGTCTGTAAAAGTCTGTGGGTTTCAGTCTTTCATGCTGAGCATAAATAATGCTTCCAAGAATAATCCTGCATCATGCTAGCTGTCATTTTGGCTCCAGTTCAGTATTTTCTGCAAAGCTGAGCTGATATCTTTATTGGTTTCAAAAAGACATATAGGTATCTTGCATCTATGAGGGAAAGCAGTGGTCTTGAAAGAAGCCTTGAAAATTAAGAAATAGCAACAGTGCAGCAAAGCAAGTAGAAAAACTTGTCCTTTTCATTTTTCTAAATCCCTGGCATTGCCAGTCCAATTACTGAGGATAGGATCACCACTATGATCACCACTATCCCTTACAGTATGTGCTTACTTTAATTGGACTGTAATAGCAAGTCACTAACACCAACAGTAGGACCAGGTTTATATTGTATAATCTATAAGTTTTCATTTAAGAGCACCTATAGGCTGTATTAAAACAAAATTGCCCAGCAGATGTTCCAGGCAGATTCAATAATCACACACCAGTGCTTCCAATTGTTCAAAAAAATGAAAAACTATCTGCAAGTAAAGTTACCTCGTTACCAAAAATTCAGACCACCACACTTCTCACTGGAACTGAGCTGCACAGGTGAAGCAATGCACTGGCTAGGCTGGTCACAGGTGAAACAATTCACACAGACCAGCAACAGCTCTAGGCATAGTGTTCTTGATTGCCTTCCACAGCATGGCATGGCATGCTGGATTAACTCCTAAAATAGTAGCTTTTGAAATGAAGATACTGTTTTTCCCGATAATTTCTCCCTTTCCTCATAAACCAGATTTTCAATTCAGCTGCACGCTTATCTGAACACAGCAACTTCAACATATGATTTATGCTGGCCCCTGCCAGTCTGAAACTTAATAAATGCCTGAAATAATATTGTTGCAATAGATAAGGCAATCCCACACACTGAAGTTATTTTCTCTCCAACATAGGGCCAGCAATTGCATTAAATGATGTGCTGATATTCAGTTGTGGTTTCAAATACAATTGTGTCCTTAAAGAGATGTAGAAATATAACTGGCTTGTTAACCTATTCTTAAGATAGCTACCTTAAAAAAAATTATGCTGGTGCTTTCCCAAACTTGCCATCTCCAGAGCAGAGCAACTAAAAGTCACCTCAAGGACAAAATCCCAAGAAGCTTCATATACAACTTTAATAAAATTAATCACCCTCCCTTAAAAAGACAAAGAATGGTCTTTTGAAGACATCAGTGCTATTTACTGAGAATGGAGAAAGAGTTCTTCACATATCTTGCACACAAAATTTGTTCCCCTACTGTTTTGGTAGGGGAGAACAGAAACACTTGCGTAAATTATTTACACCACAGTATTGTAAAAGTGATCTACACCAACAGAAAAAGTCTAGATTTCTTCTGAAGATGATTTACACATCTGTACATAGTAATCACAGTACATCAAGACTGGAAAGCTGCTGCTGCAAGCCAGGCTCTGCACACCCACACAACACCTAATGCCTGGGGGCAAACAGACAGCGGACCAGGAAACACTTACGTGCAGGGAAAAGACAAAGACTTATTTCTAACAACAGTATCTCAACTGGTATCTTTGGGATTTAGTCAGTACCAGCCTCAGGTTTACATAAACCATCGGGAAAACCCCTCTGCTACAACAACTAAGGCAGCTTGGCTTGGTCTTACCTCACCTCAGAGTCCCTCAGCAGAGCTCAGCCACAGACACCCCACAGCCAAAACCACACCAAGAGCCATCAGCCCCTCAAGGGCACTAATTAATAACCCCTCCCTGCCCAGCCCAGCCCAATCAGCCCAACCCAGTCCCACCTGGGGCTGCCCTCAGTCTCTGGGCTGTGTTAGGCTCCACCTCCCCTCAGCCCTCCAGGGTGTCTGTCCTGGATGCTCCTGGCCATGAGTTGTGGGTCCCAGGGTGTCACTTGTGCTGCTCCACAGCAAGGACAGAGCAGCAGCAGCCAGGACGTGGCTGTGGAGATGAGTCCACCTACTCCCCAACAATGGGACAGGGGATGGGGGCAGAAGGCAGAGCCCCAAGGCTGCTCTCAGGCATCGCGTCCCTGCAGCCTCCTCACGGGGCTATGGGGCATCCTCACAGGACACTGTGGTGTCCTCTTATGTCCCCTCTCCTCACAAAACCCCACAGAGGGATTGTCACACCTGTTGTTATGAGCACCAAGGGTAAAACATCCTCTGCTCTCTCCAAGTATCCCCCTTGGTAGCAGCAATGAGCGTAGTAACTCCTGAGCAGAAAGCTGCACAGCGTGAGCTGCGAACACATCCACCCATGACTGTCCATGAAGGTGCTGGGAATTTCAAGGACACCTGTGCCATCTGAAGACATGAACATTTGGTTTGTGGCCATTCCTTGAATCTCTCCAAGTGACATAGTTTTTCATTCAAGTTAATGGAAAGTAGGAAAACTGGAAAGCAGAGCCTTGATATGTCTTCACTGAAGAAATAAGGACAAGTACCATAATCTTCATTTAACTTAAGGAGTCCCATATTTTTACCTACCCCCATTGTTTAACTAAAATATTTATCTCAGAACCAGATCTTGAGCATCTCATTATAGAGAGGGAAATTGTGTGGCACTGAGCTGTTGTTTTTTCAGGCACTTTTTGTCCAAAATTCTTCATATCCAAAAAAACCAATCACCAGCAATTCACTCCCCACCTCTTCCTCTGAAAAGTTATGATAGAAAAAAAACACCAGACAATAATACTTACTAAACAGTGCTGATCTTCTGCTGCGGGAGCCATTCCTTGGCCCTGCTAAATATTCACAAGTTATTTGAATTGTGTCATGGTGTGTTGTTGTTGTAGGAGGAAGACCAAGTTTCCCGTCAGGCCAGCTTTGGCTTTGATCCCGCCGACTGCCAGCCAGAAGTGAAGCTGGTCACAGAATCAGTTTTCTGAAGCAGGTTTCACAGATTAATCTCTTTTAATCTTTCATTTACAAAGGAGAAAACTTCATGCAATTTACCTTGCCCATAATTTAGTTGACCTCCTTCACTTTTCCAATCCCCAAAAAATCTATTGCACCAGCAGCAGTTTAGCAATGGGAGGCAACAATACCACGAAGGAAACCTAAATGTTATTTAGTCTTTAGAAATTGTGGACAATTTCATTTCTGTGCCTGGGCATGTTAAGTAAAATGTGCCTTTGTTCACAGAATAGATGATGCAGGTCAAGAGGGAAGCGTGTAGCCTGGCAAATGGAAACTGAAAAGCTGCTTTGTGCCTGCACTTGCTCATGTCAAGATATGGCTGTTCACGAAGCTGAAATGCAGTCTGGTTTCAGAACAAGCACAGTTTCAGCCATTTCTGTATTCTGTTGCAGTAAATAGAAAGTGTCTTGATCCAATGAACACTTGGAATAAGCTGCAGATGAGAAGTGAACAAAATCCAGCACTTAGATAATACAAATGATCTTTTTTGAGCTTGCAGACTGATACATTTCTCAAGGCAAAACCACCACTGTAATCTAACAGAAAAATAACCCTATTTTCTTATGTTCTGTTACTTGGAACTGTTTCCTTCTTGGCACAATATTGGCCATGTGTGTCTTCCCAGTCAGGTGTAGAGCTGCAGTCCATCTTTACCTGGGATTGTGCTATTGTCCTGAGGGAAAGCTCAGGTACAGCTGTGCAGAGATAAGACAACAACGTGCTGCTTAAAAAGGCTGGTTTGGATTCTTTCTGTCTCAATTTTGATCTGCATAGTAGGAAAAACATTCCACTTTTTCGCACATTAGACTGTTCACAGCAAGGTATCAAGTGCCCCCATGTCCTGTTCAGACTTCCTTATCCTCAAAACTGTAGAACACATGACCTAAGTGATGCCAATGGACAAGACTAGTGCAGGAATTTTGGGTTTAGTTGATAATTTAGAACTGTTTCAACACCAGATGCCAGATGTGAATACAAGGGAGTCTATGGCTGTGAGGTTGCATTCAAGGTACCAAGGAGTTGGATTCCACAAACAAAACCTCAAAGTGTATAGTCAAAAGTTTTTGTTAGATCTCAAAATAGCCATAAGTAGCACTGGTCAAGCTAATTACTTCAAGTCTTTCTGGAGAAAATTTAATATAATTTCTGTATGAAACATTTTTAACAAGTGTACAAATTAATCACAGAAAAATAGTCAAACCAGTGGTGCAGAAGTGAGGTTTCTTATTCTGTTTAGGTTCCCTGAATAGAAGAAACCCTCTGTTCTTCACTAACATAAACAGCTGTCTTTTACTAAGATTTTTTTGTAATAGTGTAGGTGTAATACTGTGCAGGTGAACAAGCAAATGAAAGATTCCTGATAGAAACATTGCCTGTTATTTGATTTAATGCTCAAAGTTGATTTGTTCATTGAAACACTCTGCTCAGGGTACCTTGTTTATTCGGAAAATCTCATAAACTGCTGCTATCTCTCACAGTTGAGAAGGATCACAACACAGTATTTCTAATGAAGGATTTATTTGCCTTCCTCTAATTTGGGTGGCAAAGGCAAAGAGAATTTGTCCTAAAGTAAGCATAACTCAGCTTTAATCTGAGGATGTCACTAGTGTCAACTCATTTTCATGTAATTATTAGACCTTGGAGGATCATTTAACATTTCCCATTTTCATTGAAAGTGCTATATTTGTTGAAGCAATCATTTAGATACAAGGTCATATAAACTTGACACTAATTCATCCCTGCTTTTAAGTGACTCACTGTTTAATGCTGTGATAATATAGATATTCTTATGCTAATGCAGTGCTTGGGAACACCTGTTTGTTTCCATAAAACATCAGTTTCAATCTCTGTGTAATAAACATTAGACACAAAGAATGTAGTGGGTCATTCTGTACACTTCCCCACACTACACAATGCAGAATTATTTTTCAAGTGATGACACAGATTTTACGTGATTCAAATAACTAGGAGACCTAAGAGTCTAATATCTGAGGTGGTTCTTTCATTTCTTTTACTCCTTTGCCTCTAATTCTTTACCTGGCATTACCCATTTTTGCATGTTGGTTTTCTTTTCATAATCAGACTCTTGAACTTAAATCACATTATTCTATTTTTGTATTCCTGTCCTGTCCATCTAGAAGACAATACAAGCGTATGCAAAGAGAAAATTGCCTTGCCAGCTTGTAATCTATTGTCTTTGTTACTAGGTCAAATAAATTTTTTATTAGTGAAACAAGCTTATTAATGCTAAACAGTTTTACTCTTGTAGGATTACTGTGAACCCTGGTTTTAGTTTCACCCAGTAGCCTATTAATATAAAAAGCATGATTCAACAAATCATTGATAAACAATGATTCATTAAATCATCAAGAATTAATCTTGACTTATGTGGTCTTGTTTTAATAGCTGGGATCAATACACTGTGTACCACCAATTGTCAATATTTGGCCACTGATTGGAAGGGATTGTTCCAAGGGTGGTTTTCCTTGCCAAGTGCAAACACACCACATCTGCCCTTTGATTGCTCTTGGTATTTCCCTGGGAATGTGTAATTTCTATCCCTGCATGTGCCAAATGCTGCAGTGAAAGTGTGGGTTCGATTCTTGCAGCCAGGCTACAAAGTCAGTGATGGTGTTTAAACTGGTGAAGCACCAAAACTGGTTAAGTAATGCAGAATGGAATTTCATGGGATTGAAGAGCCTGAAACAGTGATTAGGATCTTTCAGAAGTTTCATTAAGGCATTCAATGTTTAACTGCCACTGATTCATATAAATTATACTTTAAAACATACAGATACCTGAAATCAACACAACTCCTTTCCGCTACAAAACACAAATAAACAAAGCCTTGATTTCCCACTTAGGATCTGCTGTATGTAAAGAATATTTAGCTTAACTGAATGATTATTAGAAAATTATTTGTTTGCAGGCATTTCAATAAGTACAACTCTTGATAAGTCTACAAGAGTTCAGTATTCAAATATTCTTCATCAGCTCCCCATGAAAGTGAGGAGCACAGTGAAAGGTATTGATCCTCAGAATGATCTAACCTGTATTAGGATCAGATCAAAGAAATACGAAATTATGGTTACTCCAGACAGTATTTCTGTTACAATAACAGTAGAACTCTATGTCCGTTGGAGTTTCTTTTATTCTTCAAAAATACAACTACCACAGAAAATGCATTTTGAAAATAAGTATATGAAAATATAACCATATATTCACCATGTGTCTGGATTTTAACCATAGAGAGTTTATAGTATTCAAGCCTGGAGACAACCAAACAAGTCTAGATCTGAATAATGTTCTTGTTTCCATGGGTTCTCACAAAAGAAAACTAGACAAATACACATCTTAAGCAGTGAAATGTGCAAATCCATTTTAGCTCCAAACAGATGTAAAAAACTTTTTTTTATTAGCATTATTTTTACTTGGTGTGCTCTCATGGTTTCCTAGTCCTGGGTGGGATTGGGTCACAGATGTGCAGTATTATCACTGCATAGGAAGTGTAATTACTTTCCTCCAAACAACCTGTTTCTCATGCCTGTTAAATATAAAAAACTGTTAAATGTTTAGTTGTGTCTCTAAGATAACAAGGGTGGATAAACCGTGGTGAAGCTGTGGCCAGTGGCCAGTACAAGGTGAATCAGGGAAAGTGGAAGTGACTGGTTTGGGCTGAGAACCCAAAGTCTGCACCAGAAAATTGGAACACCAATGGTATGCACAGAAGGCAAACAGAACAAAAAGGAAGATTTGGAGATCTGAAGATCTCCTCATCTCCCAAAGTCTTGATCCCAGAGCAGAGATGCTGCACTAGGTGTGTGGTACCTCCCCTCCCTGGAATTATCTATCATGTTGCTATGAAACCAGTGTGTGTGACAGAAGTCTGGCACTGTCCTTAAATGTTAACATTAGTCATCAGCTGAAACAAAGATTAATTTTTTAGTTTAGTTTCTACTTTGGAGTATAAACCTAATGCATTTTTTAAATTATGTTTTTTGCTCATTCATTTAAATGGATGCACTTGATTCTCATTTTGCATTTGCCCTTCACTTATTTTTAGAGGTGACTTTTTGACTAGCAACGATGAAAGCACACTGACCTGAATATAAGTGGTATAAAATGTGCCGCCTTTTTGCTAAAGGGAGATCAGTTGTTCAAAGGCTCGATTGTATTTTACTTACTAGAAGGTGGCAAATGAACCACCTGTGATTTAAATTAAGTGGCTTTTGGATAAAAATGACAATGCAGGAGTGCAGCTTCTTAACTCTCCAAAGCAGATATGCCCCTACTAAATTCACTGGATACTTTGACAAAATGTTTCATTTAAAATAGATAACGTGAAATAGCTTCCAACTGAATTGTTTCCAAAACTTCCCCAGGCTTTTAGAATTAGTAGGCGAAATCTGGCATGCTTAGAATTTATTCATAGTAGAAGTCTATTCAAATCTTTTCTGCTTTTTTAGTGTCTAAATGGGGTTCTCCATTTTGAATAAACTAGTTAGTGAACTGAAAGAAGTTCTCTGCAACTGCAGAAGTGGCTGCAGATGTCAAAAGTTTTTTATTGTATCAAGCGCTGGCTTCCAGGTGCTTCTCTCGTGACTTTTTTTCATCTTGTTTAAATACCATTATAGCTGCTTAAAAGCAAATCTGCTACTTACTAAAAGAGCTTAAATACAGTATAGTTAGGCTTTATACAGATACTTTTTATCTGTAATCTCAGGTTTTATATGAAGTGCTTACATTTTCTAAATGTTTGAGATATATATGAATATATATTTGTAGATAGATAGATAGATACAAATGCCACTGCTTTTGTTTAGGTTTTATAAACAAATAAAAAGTTCGAGAGGAGTAGATGATCAGGAAACAAAATAAAATATTTTAACTAAACATTTTTACACCTTTTTTCAGCTAAGGCATGTTTCCTGTTTGTCAGAACACATGTGAATAGCCCCATTATGGTAATATCTTTAGAAACAGTGATGTGGTTCTACTTGTTGAGCCAATATTACCTGTTGATATCTAACATCAAACACAGCATTAAGTAATTTTACATAAAGTGTAACTGTCATGACTGAAATGTTTCTAATTTAGACCTCCCTGCTGTGGTAGTTTGTGTCAGAGAACATCCTGACGCATATATTCAAATATTATTTGTATATCTTGATATTCAGAAGAGCAGTAGAAAAGCAAAATGCTTAGAACTCTTTTTAATGGCTAATCAAGCTATTCTTGAACTAAATAACCCCCTTTACAATTCTTACATTTGTTTGAGGAAAAATCAAACCTCCTGGGAAGTCATAGATCATGTGTATACACACATCTCTAAATGTGTCCCTATGAACCAGAGCAACCACAGTTACACAGACCAGAGAACACAAGTGGCATTCATGTCAGTAATGATGGACTGGGTATTGAGCTTTGCACCTGAGGATGTGCAGAAACAATGTCAAAGTGCAGGGAGTTGGCTCTGACCCTGTGCTTGAAAAAAATATCCAGTCATACTTGTACCACAAATCATCTCAGGTTATGTAGATTATATATAAATTTTATCAATTACTTTAACTTTAAAGCTTCAGACTGCCTTCAGATGTTTGCAAGAAGGGTTTTTTTACCACGTATAGGAAGGAACAACACCAAATATGTGACGTGGCTACGAGGATGAAAGCAAAAATGAATCTGTTGAATACTGCTCAGGGAGCTTTGCTGTACATCATATGAATTGTGGCTGGGGTTATGAAACTGATAAATCACTGAAAGTCTCGGTGGAGATGGAGTCAGCAATTTCCTATTAGGACCATGTTATGTATCACTCAAAACTTACACAAAGGGGAGTATCAAAGCCTGGTGGTATTTTTTTTTTTAATCTGAGTGTTTGCTCTGACTTAGCTGAGTAGTTTGGAAAAGCTGTGTTTCACGGGACAGTCTGGGAGAGTTGATCCTGCTCCTGGGAGCTGCAAGTTCCTGAGCATTGAGATATCAAAGGCTGGCAGACAAATCTCAGGCCCAGTGCGGGCAGTGGGGACCACAGAAGATTCAGCCCCGCTGCAGAGTGAGAGAAGTGAACCCAAAGCCACAGAGGCCCAGTGTGATGGAAATTGAGCCCAGCAATCCAGCTGGGCTGGACTATTCAGAATTTTAAGGATATGTAAACCAACAGGATACTATGAGTGGCACTTACTGCAGTCATGGCTGTGCCAGAAGAATTTCCTTACCACTGGAGGGCTTTTTAATTGTGCACTGGAAAATAACCATATTGAGTTGTTTGTAAGGAACCAATATATTGGCATGTGGCAGCGTTTTTAAAAAATAAGATTTATTTGTTATTTTCTCTGCTTCTATTGTGATGTGGCAACATTTTAAAAAAATAGGATTTATTTGTTATCTTCTCTGCTTCTATTGTGATAATTTTAAAAAGTCAACCTGCGTTACGATGCATTCATTTATTCTACTAATATCCTGGCACATCAAACGCCTACCAATTCAAAGCCCAGATTTTTCATTTCAGCACATACCCAAAACTACTGCTGAATTCCAACTATTATTAATGTGTATTTGGGGCTAATGGTTTTCTTTCTGTGTTTTTTTCTAGCAGCATTCAATTCAGTGGAGGTTTCACTGTGTAAGTTCAGAAAACTGGCAGAACTGCAGTCCCTGTTACACTTTTCTGTTGTCAAACACAATATTGCTGTTGCAATTTCCAGAATCACTGGAAAATGTCCTTCAGCCCCAAGAACACAGTAGTGCCTTGCAAAGAGAAAAGCTTGGTATCTGGCAATGTCCTTTCATTTTTGTCTTTCTGATACGTGTGTTTGTTCCCTCTACAGACTTGAATCCAATATTTATTAAGCAGCTGATGATTGCTGTAGCTTGATAAAGCCCTCAAAAAGACACTTTAGCCACATGTTAAATCATCTTACTGAAAAGTGGTCTTTATGTGGAAAAATGGTCTGAGGCAGATGCGTGTAGCTCTCCAAGGGTCAAACACTGCTCACAAATGAGTTTCTTTCCCCGTTCCTATGAGAGGTGTAGATGCAGATAAGAGGGCAAAGTTTGGCCCCTTTATAATGATGTGTGTAGCAACAAAGGCTCTGCAAACACATGGGCTCAGCTGTGCTGCTGCCAGCTCCTCTTGCAGGGCCGGCTCTAATCGGGTTTCCTTGAAAGCACTGCAGCATTGTACAGTTTTGGCAACATCTTCACTAGGGAGCAGAAATTGAAATACTCCATTTCATTCCCCAGTAATTTGTTCCTATTCTCTGTTAGCAAAAGCAAGCTGAACACGTGTAAACCTCTCATTTAGGTCTTTCAGTGGAAAATGGAAGTAACAATAGTCAAGTCTCTAATAGTCCCATGGAAACCCTTAGTCAGCACATTGGTCTGAACAAAGATGACCCCCTGAAAAGGAATGGAATTGACCAGACAAAACACAGGGAAATAAATTTGTAAGTCATTTGAACCCCATGAAAGTGTTACACCAAGTCATTTAAGCTGTCATTTATGTGAACCAGCAGAGATTTTAATAGTTAGCAATTAAGTGGGGGAAAATTTTGAGGAAAAAAGTAGCATGAAAGAGATTATTTTCATAGATGAACATTTTATCAAGGGAATGTTGAGAATGTCAGGAATGGCCGTTGTTCATTGAACAGCAGTGCCTGGGTTGAGCTGGAACATGCCAGTAGGGCAACCTGCCAAGGAATAAATAATTTCACTGTCATGCTTTTGGGATCCTCAAAATAAACTAAAGCAGAAAGTTCATGGAGAGCTTTAGAAATAAAGCATCTTGGATTTTCCTTAACATATTTTTCAAAATGTGTGGTCCCTCGTGGGACAACAGCTGATTCAGTCAAGGCAGTTGTTCTTTCTGTATTTTCCTCATCTGCCAGTTAAATACTTTTAAATATTTCAATTAATGCACATTCACTGCACTTGGCTTTATCTGAAGTTGTTTGGGTTTTTAGACATACAGTTATCATTCAATCCACTTTACACAATGTATATGGAAGTATCAAAAGGTCTTTTCCAGTTATGCTTTCAAGCTTTATGTAGATGTGTGGTCTTAAGTTTGTATATTATTTGATTGAATATAACAATGGAATACAATAAGAGCGATTCATAAACCATGCAAGTGATAAAGCATTGGTCAGATAATGAATTGCTAATTATTTGTCACTTGAGCAGATGTGCAAGAATTTATATTTTGTCTCTATATTTGCATTTTGTCAGGTCTGGTAAGGGCATTCTTGTGACAGAATTCTTAGAAGAGAATGTAATAGTGAGAAAGGTGGTATTAAAATATTAAGTCAAAATGGACTCAAGTGGACAGTATTCATTAAGGATGCTCACAGTTCATCAAGGAAGAATTAAGATGTTAAATATGAAATTCCCCTACTGCCAATGAATGAATCATCCATCAGTCTCTGTACTTTGTCAGATATTAATTGTACTTGCCAACACAATTCCAGTGAGAAGTTCCTCAGATTTACTGATGACACAAGGCTTTGTAGACAGCAGTATTACATGTATGATGGGCATATATAGTTGCATATATGTATATAAGGCATATCTATATAATTACTGTTAACTTCCTGAGAGGTTTCTCTGATCTCACTGGCTTCTCTGAAGAAACTACCTGATGGTAAGTGTTGATAATAATGAACTTAAAAAGGGTAGATTGATAAAATATCAAAATAATCTAAAAATGAAGCTAGGAATTAATCTTATTTTCAAGTGTTATTCAGTTAGTTTTGGAAATAAACAGTGACAGCAGCACTTTCAAAACCAGACGGTTTCTCCAGGAAGAGCAGTCAATCCCAGCTCCACTATCTCAACTCAGCAGGACACAAGTTCTAGGGTGGACCCACAGAAAAAGCCACAGTTTTCCTGAACAGACTCACGTCATCCTTTTAATTATGTTTTAACTTTAAAGTTACAATCTAGAGACAGCAAGATAATTCCCCTTTTGATTTTTTTTTTTTCCCCCCCAAATCTCTGGCAGCTAAATTAGAATAGCCAGGAGAATTCCAAGTTTGTGTTCCTTTTGCCTGGCACCTGAACAAATTAAATCTCTCAGTTTGTAGAAAAATTAGGTCATAACAACAAGGTTCACTGCAGGACTTCACAGTATCCATGGGAGAAAGGAAGACTGATGC
Organism: Edolisoma coerulescens; assembly: GCA_013397115.1. Taxonomy (NCBI): domain Eukaryota; kingdom Metazoa; phylum Chordata; class Aves; order Passeriformes; family Campephagidae; genus Edolisoma; species Edolisoma coerulescens. Next base: position 1,222,159 of record VWZW01005955.1, read on the forward strand.
TCTGAGAGAAAGTCGAGAATGTCCTAAGTTAATTAAGCGTAACAGCAGAGATACATCATATATTTGTTCAGATCATGGCACTGATTTGAAACTCTCTGAATTTCAGGACGTTCACCTTTGGGGGAACAGAAACAGACTGGGACTAGAAACAGACCCCTATAAAAAAATGTAGCAGGAAAGTAAAGGCCACAGGGAGATCTGATGATTCCTTGAGCTTTGCAGACAATTTGAGAGAAAAAGGTTAATTCTCCTTCAGGATGCAACCAAGCAGAAAATCAGCCAGTCCAAATACACGCAATTTTCACCATCTCTGCAAATTATCCTTAAATAATAAAGAAAGCATTCAGAATTTATTTCTGAAGAATTTTCAACAGTTACATTGACCAGGATACACTATTTTTAACAGCAACACTGATTAAAATCACAATTCTCTGAAGTGAATGAACAAGAGGGTGTGGATTGGACCTGCCCATGTCCTGCTTCAGACAGCTGCAGGTCTCAGCTCTGCAGCTTGTTTTGGGTGGTGCTGTGGTAAGGAATATTCTCCTTCTTTCCCAAAATTATATGCCTGCCTTTGACCTGAGCACCCTTCTCGTTCCCTGCAATCATCTGCACCATTGATTTCAGTGAAATTGCTTCTATCTAAAGCAATTAAAATAATGCAGGAAAGATACATCACCTTGAGTCTAAGCTAGCTGATTCAGGAAGAAATCCTGACATCCTTTCACTGCCTTGTTTTAAAAGATACTCAGCAAGACAACAACTGCACTGGACCACTTGGTGAAGATGGGCAGTCAACATGAGTTACCAGCTGGCAATAGGTTTACAAAGGATTGTTCAAAGGCCGTGACTGCAAGCAGCAAAGTAGGTAAACAGCGGTCCAGGCTAAGAAAGTTTACTGTAATATGATTCATAATTCAAAAAAAACAACATAGCACTCAATGGCAGTTTGCATTTTCAAAGCACTGTAGGAATGCAGAGAAGAATGTAAGAATGTTGTGCTGAAGCATCTCAGATATCACAGAAAGAGAAGCAAAGATTCAGCTTCCTTTGGTATTTGTATGTATATATATATATATATATACATATATATATACAAGCTCCACAGCTCAATCAATGAAGATGACAGCAAAGAAGGACAAGGGATGCATCCATTAGCACCACTCAAGCAATGTAAAGTGACTTTTCAAACATGGAAGGAAAACTCTCGGATGCAGTAAATGATTCCTTCCTCCTCTTACCCCTTGTCCCAATGGGAGCATGTATTTGTTGGATAAACCCATCTGTTTGTCAAACTTGTTGCTAATTTTGCCCAAGGCTACCTCAGATTCTGATCCCAAGAGCTGTGTCTGCTTCTTCCACATTAAACCACAGTTCCTACCATGCAACCCTTGCTGCTGAACTAAGTACTTAACATATTCTTCTGCTAAAATCACCTGGAAATCTCATGGCCACCTCCTAATGAGGACTTCTAAGCTATGAGTGACTTGAAGTATCTCACTGTCTGGTTCAGGCTGAACACTAGAGCAGTAAAGTCAAATAGAGATAATAAATAATGGTAAGACATTTAAATCAGTAACAAAGCTGTACCATTTCTGTAAGGAATTTTTACTTTCAGGTGAGAAAAGCTGCGAGTTTCCTTCTAATATGCCAATGAGTGATTTATACAGGAGAGTGCCTATCAGTAGAATTATTTTTCTCTGCAAAAAATCCCGCAGCTTCAAGTCCACAGCTCAGTATTAGCCAACTTCAGGATTGCCAGCACATGTGTCAGGATTGTGGAGAAGAAACTGGAAATGCTCTTATCTCTAAGTAAGTGAAAGAATAGAGCTAGATGGAAAAGGGAAAACTTCTCCTGGTTAAGCAAAGATTTTTTTGCTTCATTTTAGTTTGTTAAAAGGACTTCATAGTGAAACAATAACCCAGAGGAAAAAAGAGACCAACTAATGCACCATCTTTACAATTCCAGATTTTTATTAATTGTAGAATATTCTAAGGGACTTTCCCAGTGTAGCAATCCAGGAGCATTCCCCATATCCTTGCCGTAGTCCATCTCACATGACAAAACCATCCTTGGCCTTAGGAGCTGACAGTCTGCAGGGCCAGTTTTCTCCTTCTGCCAGTGTTTCAGCAGAATAACTTTACAGACTTAAATGAAATTATTCTGCGTTCATACATGATTTACTTTCCCCTTGTGTGTTTCACTTTGGAAGACTTTCAGAAATAAAAGAAAGACTCATGGTTCAGCAAACCACAAAACAGGAGAAGTTATAGCTGGGAAAATTTAGTACCCACACAACATCAGTGCATTTTTGCAAGCAGTTTTACTCCTTTCCTTGAGGGAAACAGAGCAACTACAGACAATTTCTACTTATTTACCTGACTGCAATCCATTAATAAGAGCTCTGTAACTCTCCCTTGCCTACCTGCAGTATGAGTTTCCCTAATTTGTTGCAGAGGTCCGCATGCTGATGCAGTAATACAAGAAATTCCTGCTTGGCTGTAGGTTCATTTCAGAGATAGGAAATGAAAAACGTTGTGGCTTTTAGAAAGGGCAGCTGTGAAGCCACTGGACTACTGAAAAGACTAAGCACTACTGATACAACAATTATTTGCAAAATTTCATACATTGCAGCCTCAGTGAAGTCAGCACTATGGATGTAGCTAATGGATAGATTTCTCTTTGTGAAATGGGGATTTTACCAGGTTTCCGTGTACCTCACACCCACAGTGTCTCAGCACATTTCACCTTCTGCTTTGGGTTAGAACATCAGAAAGCACATTTTAAAGACATCAGATCTTGTTTTCAGCAACTTCTAGTAAAGCTTTTCACCCATTTTCCCTCCCCTGCTGATGTTCTGTAAGATAAGGCATGAAATTTTTCCTATTGTCACAGTTTTATTACTCAGAGATTTATTTTTAAATGTTCCACTGATCACCATTTCCTGCTGAAGGAGGTAATGTTTACTTGCACCATTTGCATTCAAAACAAGCAGAGCTACAAGGGGAGAGGAATTTATTCACACACATCATTACTTCCGCCAGATTCCATGTTAGAAATTGCTGTGATTTGTGGTACTTAGACTGAAAGCAGCAAACACCTCCACAAATTCATAAGACCCTTATGTATGGAAGTAGTTTCCAAGAATTTCCAGAGAAAGGTAGAGGAAAAAGGAGATCCATATTTAGGACGAAGAGTTCCATTTTACAGTGTCTTTTTTGACTTCTATAGATCAAACTCAAAGACAATATTTACTCTGTGCCTGTCGATCAGATAAGCATGGGGAATAATGGACATACAAATATTAAATGTGCACACTACAAAAAATATCCTTACATGAAAATTCGACAACTGAATGCTTAAATTAATATTAGCATATTCAAATCAGGGCTTTGGTGAGTAAGCTTGCAATTTTCAGCTTCTGTTTCACAAAGAACAACAAAAGTGGAGGTTTTCTTAGAGCAGAGGAAGGCATTTCAAATAACATTAAGAAATTAAAAGGCATATTTCCTAAACAGACACACCAGCTCAGACAAATGATGGTTTTTCCTTCACCCAGCATCCTTTAATACTTATAAGTATTAATGTTGCTCCAGGAGATAAAGGAATCTAGAAGGTCCTTCATAATTTCAGCTCTACTCAGACACCCTTATTGACAGACGTTTCTAATATAGATAAGAAAGATGGAGCGGATATTAAAGTGGAACATCTCCCCATCTCTTCTTTGTTATTCCAGCAGAGATTTACCTTGAGCACTTTCTCCGTGCTGGGGAGCTGGTGTCAGTTATTGCAGGTGCCACCGTGGTCTGCCCGGGAGGAAGAGGCATCGGTGTGTTAACACTCCCCAGCAGTGAGAGATCTTATATATTGCTCATTATAATAAAAGAATGGCGGGGGGGGAGAGTGTCAGTGGAAAGGGAGAACATGAGAAAAGGAAAAAGAACAGAATTATTGCTCAATAATAAAATAAAGGAAAAATTATTTTTTAAATTTCAAATTATGCATTTTCATTCATATACGGACTGATATTTGCTGTCAGATATACAATGCTTATAAAAATATATTGCAGGCAAAGGTGGGATTTCTTTCTTAGTTTTTAGCAGTTTTCTACTGTGGCATCACACCATTTTTTGATGGTAACAAAAGCCCCAGCATAACACACGTAAATCTGTGAGTGAAAGCCTGCATTTCCTTTGAATTTTCCGTGTATTTAGCTCAAGAATCCCCAGCGACAGGGAGCACCCAGCTGAAGCCAGGTTGGTTTGCTCGCTGCTCTGGCCATTAGATGGCAGGCAGCTGAACGGCCTTCGCTGTGCTCCGTGTCCTTCAGATCAGGAAATCAGCAGGAAAATGCTACTGCTCTCTAAATGAGCTCACTTGCCATCCACTGTGACATACACAGCATCCCAAAAGCCTTCAAAGTCCCTTTTCTTCTTTTGACTCCCAAACAGCACATTGCAGCAACCCAAACCCTGCAATAAAACCACAAAACTGCCATTCCTTCCTCTGTCTCTGACAGTCAGTTGCACTCAACTTTAAGCAGAAAGCATCATCCCACCCTCCATTCCCCACCATTTGTGCACTCAGGATTATTCTCTGCAATGAAGTAATTGGTCTCATCTGAACTATGACTGATTTCCCCATGGCAAGATTTCTTAACAGTACAGAAAATGCCTGACGTTGCTCTCCTGGTAAAGAGCTGTTTAAGCAAGGGAGTACAACTTCATGCTCAGAGCCTCCTCTTTGGATCAGCACTGCGATATTTGCAAGGGCATTTATCTACCTGTGCCAAATAGACCTTGTTTTTCATAAGCCAGTGATATCATCTATGCACAACTGATGACATCAGGAGCACATTTGTAATGCACAGAAACAGATCTGTGCACGGAAACATGTCTTACAAATGCAATCCATTCCTGTTCTTCAGACATTCCCCATATGAAAACCCATTTTGTGGTGTAATTGCATTGTTAATCTTCAAAGAATGCCAAACCCTTAATGGAAAAATGCTCCCCTCTGCCTCATCAAAACCAGGAAATTCCCAACTACTGTAATTTGAATGAGGTGTGACTGGTGGTGTGACTTTCTCAGTGGTGACAGAGCTGTGAACATGTGCATCAACAGCACAAGAGACCTTCGCCAATATGAGCTGTGGAAATCAACTTTCATATAGATCTTGATTACTTATAGCTTCTGTCCCATATAAATGGCCCAATCAAACCAAAAACCCCCATTCTTGCATAGCCTTTCATCGAGAGCATCTATATGGAAACCTTGCATCCACAGAAGCCGCTGTAAAACAAGCAGGGTCGGGTTTGTGTGGCTTTTTCTGCAGCCCAACTTCATGATGTGTTTGAACAATGTCAGTATGAGGCACAGACAAGCATAAGTTAATGGGAATCTTTATCTGTGGGATATTTTAGAGTACGGATAATGCAAACACACATGCACCCGCACACACTGCATGGATTATATTCCTTTATGACAGCATTGAAAGCAACGCCAGCTTTCGAAAATGCGGTCAGGGTAAAGTATCTACAGGAACAAATTTACAACAGAGGTAGGAGGCATTATAAAAGTCATAGTGATTTACAGATCTACAAAAGTTATTATCAACAGACATCAACATAATCTGTTAGTCATTCATGAGCTGTATCCCATCCAACAATAAACTTCCAAAAGATTTTCTTAAAAAGTCCAGGACCCTTTGCAGTCATCCTCAATTCAGAGAAAGAAATGAATGTTTATGTGCTGTTACCTGAAGCATGGAGGGGCATGCTCCAAGTAACATAAAAGGCATAAAAACTGACTCTAAAATTGTATGAGGAGAAGCCCAACATAATACTTTGCAAAAGACTCTTTCCCCAGTTATGCTTCCGCATTCTGACTTCTCAGAATTCTGTTATTCAAAAAGGTGGGGGTTGGTTCACCATGCCCAGGTAAAGCTCTGCGAATGCAGCCCTTCCCCATAAGGCCTCAGTATGGGCAATAAATTGGAGAGGGGCTGTGTTAAGAAGTGAGAGGTGAATAGACCCTGTATCGCCCTCTCAAGAACTGGGAAAACTCGTTTCACTTTCCTGCACCAGCTGACTGTCAGTCGGTTTGCAAGGGCCGTTCACCCGTGTGCCTTGCTGGGTTACCACAGCAGCTCCATCCTTGAGCACAGCTCAAGGAACAGACACTGCTCCCGATTCCAAACCACGAGGGTCTGGATTTGAAGTTAAGCAGCCCAGACCTCATCCCTCACTCAGCACAGAACCACACGTCGGATGCACCTTGTCCCCCTGCACGCCCACTCAGTCTGTGAGCTGGGGATTCGGCTGTCTGCCGCAGAAACAATTACTTCTGCATATTAGACTCAAGGGCTGTGCACTACATTATCTTGATCAGAAATTAATACTTTGGCAAGCTGGGATTTGAAAATGTGCCCAAGAAGCAGAGACTGCAGCTGCTGGTGCCTGGTCCTGTCTACAGGATATTTTGGGGCCTGTCTGCAGTTCAAAGCTTCTTGCACCGCGCTCTCCAAACAGAGCACAAGGCACACCGTGGCCAGCCTTGGCACACACCCCTGTCAGCCTCTGGGTGCAGACTCACATGTGCTGCCATTATGGAATTAAATGTGGAGTTTGTTTATAAATTCTCCCGGTGGGTAATGAATAACACTATTTCATTAATGTTAGGAGATTAGGAGATTTTTTTATGGCTTGTATTCCACATGCTCTGGAAATAATTTTAACAAATACTACATCAGACTGTGTGTGTTTGCTGCACAATAGATACCATCTACTTATGCTATCCTTCAATATACAGAGGGATAAATATGAATCCCACATGTGGGAAATTGTTCATATTACAGCACACAAGAAATCTTTGTGAATATTCTCATAATATATTATTCATTACACAAAGTGCTTGAAGACTGAGAGTTCCCATGACTACAGTATAAAACCAGTTTACTCCTAGTATAAACTATGAGTTCAAAAACACTTCCCAACATAAGTTACCACAGAAAATCTCAACAATGCAGGTTATTGTTCAGTGCAGAATGACTAAACATGAGCAGTACATCTTGTAGATGTGATCATCTACAAACATCACTCTGTGCTTGGGTCTTATCTCCTTGGCACTCCCGTATCCCAGATTTTCAGACCTAACCCTTGCAACACATTACCTCCACCTCACTAGACCCTTAGTCTCACCCTTGGTTCCTTGAACTGTACACCCAGATTATCTTTTAATACCTCGTTATTTAGCAGCCCTAGAAATTTTAACTATGTTAAATACACACTGCACGTGTTGCTGAACTGCACTCACTGATGCCAGATCAGTACTGTACTATTCTGAAGACACTCATAATATGAGCCACAACTAGTTTTCAAAAGCACCTACATGACCTTAAAGCCCAAGTTCTTGGATCTGTTTTAGCATTCTTTGAGGTTTTGAAAACCTGACCAAGTTTTGAACTTGAAATTTTATAGGCAAAACCATTCCTGGTTTAATTCTGCACCTTCAGTTTAGTCCGGTTGGATGTGTTAAAACTCTTCTACATCATCATTACACATGTGTTTGTGTTACCACTCCTGTTACACAACTTTGAACATACGGCCCTTTTCCAATGGCACAAATTATCTCAGCAGGATGTTCATGTAAAATTATCTTCACGTAGTCACTCTTGGCCTAGGAGGACACACATTGGCCTGTCACTGGAAGTAATTGCTCTAAATTATTTTTGAATGATTTTACACATTCAGTGAAAAAATGCAAAGACCTCATAATGGATAAATTCAGTTAAAATCTTTTAAAAGCCATTATTCTTAGTTCTAGACTACAAATTACTGATTTAACTATGATTTGATGATGGAGTGGAGGAGTTCTTATAACTCCACAAAGAAAAATACACACTCCAATGCAGGCCGTATTTCCATCCATGTATCTGAATTATTAAATCTGCAATCACAGTTCTAAGGTAAATGTTCCCAACTTCTCTTTCTACACCATCCAAATTAGATGTATTTCCCTTCCTATGTTTATGGTTTCCTCAACTATTGGCTAGGTTGTCCATTTCTACCCTTTTAACTTGACTGATCACTCTCATTATTACACTCATTTTTTTTCTTGCTACTGCACTTTGGTGCATTTAGTTCAGATGTTCCTTTCTGGCTTTTTTAGAGCATTTGACTTTGGCTATTTCCAGGTTTAGCCACACAGCAGAGTGTGAGAAAAGGGAAAATGAAGACAGAAAATCTCCACACAAGAATACACTGTAAATATAGAACAGGTAGTTGCCAGCACATCAACTAAATCCTTTTCAAGAAATTCCTTTATCACAGACTTCAAAAATAAAGCCATTAATATCCACTAAGAATATAACTCCAGCCCACAGCTCATTCCAGCAGGAAAAGCCACTGCCTCTGACCATGGTTATCTCCTGAAATAATGTCCATCCTTCTGAATCTGCAGGAGGTTCCCCTGGAAGTGTAACCATCCATGTGGTTACAGAGGCTGCATGCAGGACATCACTAAGCAAAGCCAGGTGAGGGGAAGGTGGCTGACCACACTTTCAAAAACTGTGGACAGACACTGTGCTTCAAATGTAACTGCTGTGACTCCCTCCTTGCCCCCAGATGTCCAAGACACCAAGGGCAGGTTGGTGGCTTGCTGATATCTACTCATTAAACTCAGAGAATATTTGGTTTCTGACTTCATTAGGAGCTGCCTCAAGCCTTAATGGCTTGAAAACAAGGCTTTTAAGCATGTGCTTTTTCCTTAAATTAAAATTTAAAAAGCATCTGAGACATCCAAGAAATTTTGTTTTGAACTGCTTTTAAAAATGAAAAGGAAGTTAGAGGAATATTAATTAGCATTAGAGATGAGGACTTGCAAGGCAATAGCAGCTTGGTATGGCTTGAAACTGCTTTATAAACCCATGAGAAATGAGGTTTCTGACACAAATAGCAGAGAGCTCAAACTTACTGCTCCTTTGCAGCAAACAAAGAAGGATATAAACAATGTATTTTGCTTGGTTAATTGATATTATTCTGATAACTGTTTCCATGACCACCAGCTGTACCCTTCTGCCTGACTTCTGCTTATTCCAGCCTTTAAGGCACTAAAATCATCTCACTTCTGAGCAGGTAGAACACACCCAAAATTCTCTTTATAAATTGTGACATCTTTAAAAAAAGACTAGGCAGGTTTGTTGTCGTACCAATCCTTATGCCTTTGGATCATCTCAATGACTAACTGCATCCATTATGACTTTTAAACTAGACAGATGTCATCTTAGCATCATATTTAGAAGATAATCATGTGTAACTTATGCTGTAACCAAGTAAATTGCAGTAAACAAGCAGCAGAAGTCACTGTCAGTAAACAGAGCAGACGAAATTCTGAAACAAGGTCTGCAGTTTCCAAACTAACTGCTTTTCATTTTAATCTTTCATAAGTTGCACAGAATAGACCTTTATTAGTGTGTCTCATACTCACTGTTATGGATCATTATTAATAGTTCTAAGAAAAATACATAATTTTGAATAGAATTGGCTGAATAACTCATTGCATTTACACTTGTCTACAAGTGTCATTGGCAAGTAGATCATGATCATCTTAGCAGTATTCATTATTTAAAATTATTTCCCAAATACCTCCTACAGATAGTTCTTGATCTGTAGTTACTTGGGAGCTGCTAGTTGCAAATATTTAGAATTTATAAGCTGGGCATTAACAGCTTGATACCTGGTCAGGAATGCACATCTAATTCTTTGCTTGTGTATGCAATTACCATACTTGCAAAATCACTTAGACATTGTCATGTGAGCATGGATCTGAATGAATCAGAGTAAGTGCCATGAACTTTCATCTCTGACCAGGAAATGTGTCCATCAGGCACAAGCCACATGGCTCTCTCTCGTGTCAGGACTCTTCTGTTCCATGGATATGCAAAAAGAGCATCTTCTTGCCTGGAAAAGTGTCACAGAGAAGAGACAGATGGCCAGGACAATAGGGAAGCAGCACCATGATCCTCTGCATTCAGGGACAATTGGTTTGGGAAACTCATTTTCAGAGATCAGAAAAGAAGGTGAACTGAAATGACAGAACTTTCTATCTCCATCAAGCATGAGGCAGAAAATGAAGTGACTGAAATAGAGACAAACTGTCCTGAAATGCCAGTACAAAATCCCTGGGAAAGAGATTTAGCCAGCTTGGCAAAAACAGGTGTATTCCAGATGTGGATCTTTCAAAAACTCTTTGCTTATGCAGACAACATCCAAATATTGCAAGAGTTTTGAGCATTTGATGAGCCAGGATCTTGTCACAGATGCTCCTTTATAAACCCATCTTCCACCACTGCTCTGAATTTACTACAGCACAAACGAGATGAGAATGTTTCTGAATAGAGAGAGAACTTCTGCTCCTTGAGGATCTGTAGGAAACCAGAATTCCTTAGAGGTGTTTCTCAGAATTACTACAATTAAAACAGAGGTAAATCTTTAATGTGCATTTGAATGCAAACCATACATTCTGCTTGAGTTCAGTACAAGGCCTGTTCCCACTGCAGCATTAGGAAGAAAGGTCCCTGTTACTCCAATTCCCTAAAGCCACGGTCTCAGAGGTCTAATTTGAGCCATAAGTGCAGCACTGAACAAGTAACACGTAGGAACAATTTCCTAATGTCCACTATTGCTCTTGCCCAGAAAGAAGATGGAACAGGAAGTGGTAACAGGAGCAAAAGGACTGTGGAAAGGAAGGAGTGAAAGAAATAAAATCTCAAGGCAAAAAAGAGGTCAAATTATCTTGACACAGCTCTGAATGTAGACAATTGTATCACATATAGGCCATGGACTTCAGTGGGATTGACAGCCAGATAACTGGTGTCACTGATACCTTCTACTAGATGGAGCAGCAAGCTTCTTGAAGTGAGCAAACAATTCTGGTGTTTTTAGGGTTGAAAGGAGCATCCACAGTACACCAAGTCAGGAATTTACACCTTTTGTAGCAGAAGATTGAAACCACCATTTTACATCTCTTAACAAGACCTTAGATTAAATTTAGGATGAGCCCCCACTAGGAAAGATACTGATCTGTACAGATATTTTCTCGATGTTTTATTAGGTACAGAATACTAAATGGGCTGTCATCCATGTAACTGCTCAGGCACCATTTGCCAGATGTTGTTTGTGTGTCCACAGCAATGTAGTCATATTAAAATGAATGAAACTGTTTATTTTTGGTGGCTGCTCAGCAATAGCAGAGCCTCCACTGAGCATCCTGGCCTGGTGCAGGCTTCCAGCAAGACACAGTTCACAGACATTAACTGCAGATTTCACTTCTTCATTGACCTACAGTACAAGTCAATTACTGGCTTAATATTGCTCAGACATTCATTAAAGCTTGAAGTAGGCAGAATTTCATCTGTTTGATTCCTGCTGCTTAAGAGAGTCCAGGGAGAATATTTGCAGTTGGTGGGTTGTGACCACCTACTTTTGGAGGAAAATCACAGATCTTTTCTGCAGTAAACAGTGTGCTGTCCTGATAAGAATTTGTATTGGGTCAAAATACAAAGATATTCTCCCATGAAAGTCACTCAGTGGCCAGGTTTTATTGTGCTCTTAGGGAGGTGCTACTTCTGTTACCACCTTCCTTTATTTTATGTATTACATTTTGACACTCCTGGGCTCTGTAGCATCCCTTTCTGCTGTCTACCCCATTAATTGATGGTCTATTAACTCCAATCAGGTAAGAAAACTCTGTTTGGTGGCAAGATAATACCAGTCAATAATTATGTTTCCTTTTAATAAGTAAAATAGGAAACATTTCATTCTTTCATATTAATAACCTGTTATATGTTTAAACGGATTCTGTGCTGTCCATCCATGGTCACTGTGGTTTGTATTTCTGTAGCATGTAAGAGAGATGCCCCAACACTCCTGATGTGATACATGGCTGCAGATTGAAATGTATCAGAAGCTTAAGAGAGTTCTCATCAGGGATTAGCCCAGACACCATCTGCAACAATTATAAATCATCTCGATAGGAAAAGCCTGGAAAGTGCATTTAGGAGTATGCAAACTAAATCAGACTGGGCCAAATGCATCCCGTCTGCTCCTAAGAACCAACTCTCATCTCCATATCCACTGTGGCTGCTCAGCTCCTTCAGCTCTGCCAACCTGGACCTGCTGCTGCTCTCTCTTTGCCAGACAGGCATTAAGTATTGATTTTTGGAGTACATCTTAAGAAATGTATGTGCTGTTCTGTGTCCAGCCTCTGTGACTGCACACAACTAATTAACTGCATAACAGACCTGATGTGGTTGGTGTGCACCAGTGGCACCATCCAGAGTTTGTGCATGCTGACTCCCCTTCAGCTCACAACTCTGGCACAGAAGGGACCTCTGTCTTTTGCTCTCTTGCAGAGAAAGAACAGAAAGAGAAAGAAAAGGGTGCAAACTCTCCGACGAACGTACGGGAAAGAAACAGAAAGATCTTCTATTGAACTCAATAGGGCTATGATGATTTATATCCCCAGCAGATCAGGTCCTTAATCTACAAAAGCAGACTGCCAAAGGGGGACAGGGGCAGCTGGAAAAGATGCAGCTGTGTACCACCCACTCTGCACCAGTCTGGCCTCAAGCATCATTTGAGAAAGCAGCAGCAGCAACTCCCATTCTCACCCCAATATTGATCATGGCAGCTGCTGATGTATGAAGAAGAACACAAGTTAATTATCAGATTCCAGGGTAAGTTTGCCTGACTGGCAGTTAGAGGAAACCTTATCTGGATGTGTAAACTCAAATAATATGCTAAGGAAGAGAGATGAGGAAAGGCAAACATGGAGCGCAAAGATCGCAGCCGGAGGTTTGTCTCCTTGCACACGCAGCCCCCAGTCTGCAACCTGTTCCCTGCACACAGCTTCAACTCCACGGTTAAAACCAGCATATGGAAAAGATACTATAAAAAGAAACTGTTCTGATGATGTATAGGTCTCTGGCTAACTGATATCGAGCACGGAGGGTCTTATCTTGAAGTGATTTGTTCATGGCGTTATCTTTACAGAACAGTGAAAAGTATGAAATACCTGTCATGATAGCACACGAATATCCCAGGCTGTCTCCCCTATAATGGATGACTGAAAACAAGAAACAGTGGGTAAGGAAAATTAATGGCTCGAGAAAAAATTAATAAAGCACTTTCAGGAGCTGAGGAAATGACTGTGGATCCTTTCAGCTACGCAAACCCCACCTAAAGGCCGGTGTCTCCCATATGTTTAGCTCTAGATTGAGGTTATTGCTCCATGAGCACTAATGACTTCACAGATGAGAATACAAAGGATCCCTTGTACCAGAGAAAAGACCTGGCAGCCCAGCCCAGCAGGGAAATAATGTTCTCTAACCATTCTTACGCCTTTCCCTGATAAGCCCATTTGCATCTAAAATTTAGCATGTTTTTTTCCTTTCTCAATTAAATTCCAATACTGTCCCCTCCAACATGGTATGGTTTAATAACTTTAATACTTAGGGAAAGTGAGACACAAATCCCGACTTCCACAGGCAACAGAGGTACCCAAACACAAGCTCCAGCAGCCTGACTATGGCTCAGTCACCAGGCTACCATAAGAGAAGAGGGTTTGTGTTGGCATGCCTGTTCCCCCTTGCCAAGTTTTAAACAATACACTTGTTGGTGTATTTTGGGACAAAGCTCATCAGATCAGGGTGATACATGGTCACTGAGAAAGTCATCCAGGTCAGGCCCCTACACGACATGGATGGAGAGCACTTTGTGGCAGGTCAGGACCAGATGCTCAGTCTCAACAACACACTTTGGTGTCTTGGATTATCCAAGACTTTGGGGGACATGTAAGAAGCATTTCTGTGTCTTGCAGAGAACTGTCTGCAGAAAAAGAACCTAGCTTGAGAGCTAAGAGAGTTAATGCCAGAGTTACAGAGCAGGTGACTACCCAGGATGACAATTTTAGCCTGAACCATTCCTGACTGGCAGAGCTGGCAGTGGGACCAGCTCATAATTCATCCTTTTCTTCAGCACTTCAAAGCAGGTAGGGTGTATTTGCATACACCTGCCATCCCAGGCCAAACTCTGCACCTTCTTCTGTTACTCCAACTGCAGTGAAACCCTCCTGGGCCATACGGCACCCACCACAGAGCAATCCTATCCGAGCTGCCTGCAAGGGGATTGTAACAAAAACCTGTCCTCTGCCAGGCTGCAGCACAAAGGGCTCCTCCGACGGCTGCCTGAGCCCACAGCCCTGCTCCCACCAATAATCCCCTCCTCCATAATTTAATAAGCTTCACAGCAGCGAGGTCTGCCCTCCCCCACGCCACGATTCCCTTTCCCGTTCCCCAGACAGGCTGTGACAGCCGCAAAGAAGAAATACTCCCCGGTGCATTGTTAAAGGCCTAACTCCCCAAGCCAAAGACAGGCTCAGTTAACATTAAAGCCTCTTCCCTTGTGAGCAACCTGAGCTGAGATTAAGGAATGAGCCCACACTGTCAACCTTAACCCTGATATGAGGCTGGTAACTAGGGCAACAGCATCTCACAAATAAACCCTGCCATGCTATTTTGTCTTCTGACACTGCAACACAAAATATGACAGGTAAGTGCATGGGTAAATAAAAACTGAACATCACCCACTCTTCTGGCTCATATTTTAGTCTTGGAGTTTACTAAGAGCTTGGAATGGTTATTTATTAATGCTGATATTAATGCCAAAACATCATCTTGTTCACTCTCTGTGCGTGGTGCACACCAGATGATAGTGTGTTCTCCCTTCTCGCTTGGACTCCAGCATAATTATTTACAGAAGGTAGCACAAAATGATCTTCCCAATATTAGACTCAAGCTGCTTGTCTGGTTTAGCTTGATCTTTATTTATAGACACTGAGTCTGGGAGCTTTTTGTATGCAGAGCAGGACATAGTGACCTACTCTGGCTAGCTTATATAATAGTTTCAAAGCAGACTTAGTGTAAATTGACCCTAATCTGATCTTGAATTGTAACACATTATAATTCCAAAAATAAATCAGCATTTATCTCACCCTATGCAACTCATTTATTTCAGAATTGGAAATAACCAAAGGCTGATAAATCTAAGTGTTATTTATTAATACCTTCAACTTTTTTTTAAGTCCCTCATTAACTCTGACCACTACAACAACCAAGATGTTATTATACCATGCAGCTGGGGAGAGCTCTGTAATACACTTGGCTCAGCTTTAGAGTCTGTTTCCAAATGCAAACACTATATTCACAGAAAGCAAACCTAAAGACAAAATTTTCATGTGGTTTTTGAAAGCTTACCCTTAAAATTTACCCAGGCAAATTTGCAAGGAGACAGGAAACTTGGCACACCTTCAAGCACACAAGCACAATTCTTTCCCCATCAGTATTTGTGGAAATTTACAACCCCATCTCCACAAGCACTTCAGTGTGCAAGAGCTTTCCATGGGCATCTTGATTTTACATTTCAATTGTACTCATGGAAGACAACACAAAACATGGACCTGAACCTGAATCAGTATTTGCAGATGTGTTTACAATATTTGCTTAACATGCTGAAGAATGGCAGATGTATGAAAACACAGAGACATGCTTAGAGTGGTTTCTAACAACTTGGAGCAATAATTTCCTGCCAAAAAACTGATCTAAAAGGTTCTTAGTATCAATGGAAAGCAGGTCCATCACATTCTTCCTTTATATCAGTATTAATTAATTAATCAGCCAAACTGATTATGCATGCTATTCAAATTTGGCCTTTGTAAAATGCCATAGCTTGGGTTCAAAGTGATTTCTCACACGGTAATAGTTCTATTAATTTACAGCAATTATTTGCATGGTGAAAAAGGCTCCAGTGCTGCAGACTGGTGTGAGCAGCTCGCTCTTGGCTGGCAGTTGCCGGCTGAAGCCCTGCCCAGATCAGATTGTGCAGAGGGTAAATCATTGACATTCATCTTTCCTATCAGGGAGCAGCACACAGATGGGTTTGGCAGTGTGTGCACACCTCCCAGTGCAGCTATTAAGGCCCATACTGATAGTCCTTGCATTATGCAGGTTATAAAGCATTTATGGGTGACCAGAAGCCACCTTCTGAGATACCTGTCCATTCCTCTATATATCAAGGTATCCATTCTCTATTTGTTGAGCAGAATAGAGCCTCCTGCTTACTTACAGTATTTAGAATATTTCATATTGATGTGCACAGAGAAGGCAACAACTTTTCCTATTGCTGCTATCATTCCTGAAAAACTAATTGTTTATTTCAAACTAAGTTTGTCCAACACCTTTTGCAAATGAGGATTTGTGTACTTTTTATTTATGCATCAGGTAGTGGATTCTTGTAAAAAATTCCTGATCCAGGCCCTCAGAACAGGGACTCAGTGCTCATTTTCTGTGCAGATCTGTATGAACTAATAACAAAATCCTGCACCATTTGGAAGGGTATTCTCCTTCAGACTTCCTGGCAGCTTAATTCTGGGCAAAAATACCTCTCTGGACACTGGCAGTATGTTATCACATGGAGATATAGCATCTGATCCTGCTGAGTTACTCCGAGAGAGCTCCAAAACAGAATTCCTGACAGGCCTTCCAAAGCATTACCTAACTTGCATTTCTTCTGATACAGATTCAGGATAGAGTTTGTCTGCTTAAATAAGGTTTCAATGACAACATTGGGGGGAAAAAAAGGTCTTACTTTTGCCATGCTGGTTTTCACCATTCCCTTTGAGTGCCCCATAGCTCTCTCTCTTTCCCAGAGTAGGTGGAGGAAGAGATCTCAGCGAGGGCAGGCTGGAGGTAAGAGGATGATGGCTTCTCCCAAGGGAGGTCTCAGCCATGCTGCAGGCACCAGCTTTGTCTCTGCAGCTGCTCCCCTTCCTCTAATACGACCTTAAAGCCATGTCCCAAATCCCACTCGATGCTCCAGGCACCAGATATGGGATATTTAACACCCTTTGTCTCCTATTTCGGCCTTCCCACGCCACACAAAGGCTCTGGCATTGTGATGATGGTCTTACCTTCACATCTGAAACAGGATGAAGAAACTCAGGGTGAGGGTAAATCCTTGCTGCATTCCTGTTTCTACATGTACAATCCAGGAGAAAAATAATAGAAGGGAGGCTCCAAGCCAAAAGTTGAAAACAAAATTAAGTCTTATTCCATCACTTGCAGTTTCCACTAATGTGTTTTAATAGGCATCAGTATTTCATTTTTCCTTTAGAAATAATCCTTCTGAAGACACTCGTGTTTGCAAGTAGGCAATATTTTTGGCACACTAAATGTGCTGTGGAGGAAAGTCTTCCTTGTCTGCTGCTTTATCTGGGAGTGAATAAGGGGTGGTAGGAATGGCTTGCTCTAACTCCAGAAGAGATTGGATTACCTACATTTGGCATAATGGAAATAAAAGTGAAAATGGTCCATATTTCTTTTGCAATATTAAAATTAAATCTTCCTTTCACTGAAGTGCCTTTACTCTGAATAAATATTTTTGTTCTTTACCCATAATATAGAATACCTAATTGAATGTGTACTAATGAGCTTAAAATAGTTCAACTTGATATTGATTTTCCTTGTTATTTATTATCACCATCTAGCATTTTTAATTAAGAATTGAAGAAATTGTAAGAAAAAATATAATTAATCCTAAAATATACTGCAAAGAGATTTTTCAAGTTACCCAAGAAGAATACAAAGATAAATCGAATGCCAAAGGGAAAAAAACATATAAATCCTCAGTAATATTTGTATCTTGACAACATCTTTGTTTTCAGAATGGTTATGGAGCAATTGTTACTCAAAGGCAGGTGGTGAGGACATGGCAAAACTCTCAGAAGTAAGGAAGAGCAATTTAGTATTGCAGGATTTACCAAGAAAACACAGAAATCGGGCAACCAGAAAGCCACACAAACAAATGGTAGTAGACTTCAAATCCCACCAAAATAAATTAGGTGATCACAAGCTGCAGAACTGTACAGATGCAGGAATAAAGTTTTCCACAGGCACAATTACTGAAGGTGTCTGGAATAGCACCTTTTAAAGGTCAGGTTTTAGGGCTATCTAAAACTGGACCCCTACTGAGTACTTACAACTCTATTTGAAATAAATTTTCTGATAGAGATTTTTGGGAAGTTCCTACACTGACTCTCCAGCTCCATGATAAAGCTAAGGCTCTGAGATTAGCAACATGCCAAGAACATCTGCACCCAACTCAAATTGTCTGATATGACTCTCACATATTGTGGTCTCCTGAAGAAACATTCTTGACTTAAAATACACTTTTCAAAACCAAAATTCAGGAGGCAAAATTTCTCTCTTCTCTCTTTTCAGACTGCAAGGTTCAAGGGCATGGCTTACCCACTAGACATCTAAAGTCAAGGAATCAGCACTTCTGAGGATACCAGGTGGCACTTAATACACCAGGCATTTCAAAACTTTTCTCTAATGACACCACCTGGGTGGATTCTTCATAGAAGCCCACATATCATTGGCAATTCAGTGACAAAAATGTTTTGCATATAATATTTTCTCTAGTCTTGCTAACAATGTCTGGATTATAAATATATTTGGGACATAGTCTGCATCCCATCTCACAGTTTTGCATGCCATTCAGGAAAAGTGCACCAGGAGCTTCCGCTTGATTAGATCCCAAGGTACAGCTACAACTCAAACATTAAAGAAATACATCTGAAATCAGTAAGACTACACTGTATCTACCCCCATAGTCTCAGAGTTTTCACACACTATGCCTAGACCTGCCTTCCCAACATACAGTTAAATCAGTCATTAAAGAAATAAAACCACAAGAGGAAGAGAATCCACAAGAGAGCTGAACTAGGTAGTGAAACAACCTCCACTTCCAAGGGAAATCTATTTTAACTATCAACACACTCCAGACCTCCCAAGTTTACAGTTCTTGAGAGGCTTCACAGCCTGACCCTGCCAGTCAGCAGAGCCTGCCCCATGCCCAGGGAAATCTGTTTACAGGCTGCAGGAGTCTCAGACGAGAAGCTGGGGTTTCCTCACCCACCTCGTGCTGCAGGAGGGCAGGGGCCAGTTCTTGGAGCAACAGGGGCCCCCTGGGCAGAGCTGCCTCCCAGCAGTGACCAGTGACCTGCCTGGCCCTCTGAAGTGTGGTCCCTTGGTGTGTGGGGCGAGGGATGCCTCTCCAGCTGGTGTTCTCATCGCCTCTCCTCAAGGAGCAGGAATTCTGATCAAGACCAGCCTCCCAACCAATTCCCCTGTTGTTACCTTTGGGGGAACAAGAGTAAATTAGCTACAGTTGAGAAGTCTTCTTCCATTCTGCCACTGTAGCTTTTCTATTCCCTACTTTCTCCTTTCCAGCACATCAGTTTTATAAAGGATTCATCTTCCTCTATACCTATCCAATAACAACAGTATTTATATTGCAGGTGCTCACTACCTACCTCAATTACCCAAACAGCACTCAAAAATCAGGAGAGACAGAGGAAGAAATATAAAGTAACCGAATAATTTTCTATAAAGCTGTACAGCACATGAAGGGCTGCCAAGATGTTGACTGACAATAAATGATCCTTTATTTTTGTATTTTTAGTTCATCTTTCCACTGATGATCTCAAATTGGTTGATGAAGCAAGTAACAGAAACATGATTTGAAGCAAGATTATCATTTTAAAACTTACAATTCTTTAAAGGAAATTTATTTTTCAATACTGGTAGCAATCACAATTTATAAATAGTACAGAGAGACAGGAAAAAGTCCTTTCCTTGACAGAAGGCTCACTGGGAAGGCACCTTCAACTCATAATTTTCACCTGAAAATTACTATCTAATGGCTATCTTGATAATAAAATACTCAAAGAAGTCTCTAAAAATTTCCCATTCCCAGGCCCAGTATCTGTGCCAAGACTATTCAGGAAGCCACGAGTCCTGCACAGCCCATGCCCCAGCTTACAGACAATATATTAATGCAGCAAGTCCATGGGAATGATTCTTCCCACCTTTCCAAGAAAATAAGAATCCCAAGTTTCACTCATCTTCGTTAGGAGTTTCTCTCTTAATCACCCAGAATTTCCTAACCAAGGCACATTGGCTTTCCAAGCACACTCGTGTTTGAGTGACAGGAAACCTCTCCCCACAGTCCAGATCAGAAACGCCAAATGGATGCCCTGAAGACCCAACAAGTAGGACCCTGGGCAGCCTCCCGTCCACACAGCTCCAGTGTGTGCTGAAAGCCAAGCTGAGGAGCAATAACATATTTGCAAACAACTATGCTTCCCTCCATTCTGCCTTTGGCATGTGTTTTTCCCCTGCAGGGCTTCATGTGGGAACCAATTCAGTTCCTCTGAGTAGATTTCAAATGTCATTTTCAGGAGAGAAAAATAATTTGTGTTGTACATTTTCTCAAGCTTCATAAGCATTATTAGCTCAGTACAACATCAGTCATCTCCTTGCAGTCCAGCAGTGCCATAATCTCTGCTTTGCTATGCAAACACTATCACTCATGCTTAGACTTTAACTAACTCTTTTCTCAATGCACTCAACCTGTTAGAAATCTTGCTTGACAGCTCTTTGATATCTACACAGTACATTTTCAAGTCCTCAGCAACAAAACTGAAGCATATACAATCTCTCATGATGTTGAACCTAATCCAGTTGAAGGGTTGAGTTTAGATTTCAATTATTTATGAACTATTAGTTTCCTGAACTAATCAAATAATTTCACCTAAACAGTAGAATAGCTTTTACCATGGAAGACAGTGCAATACTTTATAATCCTGCTTGGCAATCTGCTGCCATAGGCAGGGACAAATTGTTGTGCACATGCCATTCAGATTTAAAATTGATAATGGACATTCTGAAGATAAACATTAATCTTCCAGACATGTTACACCACGCAGAAAACAAGCAGTGACAAAAATATTTAGACACAAGAAATTTCTGGCTGTTTCCAAACCAGTCTAAGGCAAATACAATAAAGGGCCATTATTCTAAAAGAATAGTTTCTGTATGGGGAGCTGTTCTAGCTGTTGTTGAAATGAACTATTGTGTAGTGCTTAGTGTAATCCCCTAAGAAAATTTACACATATATTTACTTGGAGGACAATGTAACTTGTCTCCTAAGTAGAGCACTGCCATGTACACAAATCACAAATCACCCACAAAGAATCACAAACCAAACCCCTCCGAATCGTGAGATGAACTCTGAAATGTTGTGTGTGTCTCTCTTTGGCTTTGCCCTCACTCTGCTCTTGCCATTCACACTGGTCGGGTATCTCACAGGAGTTTCTATTTCCTCATCTTCAGGTGGACTTTGATCTCATGCTCACCTGGTTGGGTTGCTGTGTGCCTTAACATCTCCACTTTCCTCTCCTTCACCTTGACTACAAATCACAGGCTACATTTAGATTCCCAACTCACACTTAGCTTCTCCAGATATTAAACATGATTTGGTTACAGCACCTGGACATAACCCTCGGGAATAACTGATGGTATCTTGGTCTTTTTCATTTAATAATAAGTTTTCGATATGAATTAGTGCATTATCAAAAAGATATGGCTGGTCTAGTTTTGTTATGTGGTTCTACATGGTTTTTGTACAAACACTAGTGATATCTAAGAGCTTTTTTATCCAGCTACAGATCTGTTTTCTAAAATGAAAGCTAGGATTTTTAAGTAAAGGAGGGTCTTCTACAAATGTTCATCACTCATGATAAAAGTGTGAAGGCTGGTAGTACTGTAAAGCTAAAGACAGGAGAATCTAGTCTAATCATAATGCACAAAAATGGTTTTCAGATTAAGCCATCGATTTTTTTATTTATTCTTGACTCTGGGTTTTTCAAGGTTCCTTATCTGTTAGTTTACAGAAGTGTTACCCTGAACACTTACAATTCATAGTTTCACCAGTCTCTGGCAAGAATTTTTCTTTTTTCATAGTAAGATATTTATGCACCCAGTTTATCCTGATAAAAAATATTTTCATAGACTGATAAACTAAAATATTTGCCTTGATGAAGCACCAACTACTTCTTACAGCATGAATAAGTATGGGTAATTATGCCCTCACTTTCAAATATATGCAGGTGGCTTTACACAAAACTCTATATTTTCGTTCTGGAGCATTTTATAGTGAATAAAAAAACATATTCACAAGACTAGCTTTAAAAAACACTGCAATCTGTTGAAAAGAGTCCATCAGGATGATTGGATTCTGAAAGCTACTGCACATTTCATCCACAGAACTCATGTCGCTTGACATATCTTATCATATCTGCTCAATCTGAGCCTGACCTGCACAGGCCTAAGCATCCATATGCTCAGGTCCTCATCCTGCGTGTGCTTAGATGCCTTCCTAAAGGCAGAGGAGGATAAAAGATCTCTGTGAGTCAAGCTCTAGTGGATTTAGGAATGGCAGTTTGAAAGAACAGTGTTTCTAGGTCTCTGCCTCATCCTTCTGCCAGCGGTTAATGTCAGCCTAACGGGATGTAGTTATGCTTGAGCTGGCACAGTTTATTGCTCGGGGGGTATTTGAACCACCACGGGTGACACGTGGGTACCTGGAGAGGTGGGGATGGGACAATGGGAGTGACAGGTTTTGAAACCACTGCACTTAATCCACCAGAGCTTTTACCTGCTTCTCTACCCACCTCTGAAGTTGGCCATGCAACTCCAGTTCATGCTGGTAAATCCA
The DNA here is from genome assembly GCA_013397115.1 of Edolisoma coerulescens. NCBI lineage: Eukaryota > Metazoa > Chordata > Aves > Passeriformes > Campephagidae > Edolisoma > Edolisoma coerulescens. The sequence goes on from VWZW01005955.1 coordinate 1,244,836, forward strand.
GTAAACTTAATTAGGTAATATAACATAGCACAGGCATTTTACTTGTATGTAATCTAATTACATTTCAAAGTACTACATTTTTCTTTACTTCCAGGATTTTTTAGCTCTGAGTTATTGTTTTGTATTATTAAACTTCAACCAAATCCAAATGTCATTCCCTAGAACCACTGCACTCAGCATACAGGAGAAGTTCTTTAGATTTATTTAAGCTCAGAATTATTGGACAGGACAGGAATAACAGAAGTTATTCCATTAAGAAAAAATACATCTTGGGAAAGTGAACATCTAAAAATGAGATGTAAAGCCTAAATGCAAGGATTTGGGTTACATGTTGGCATTCTGCTTCATAGTAAGAATCTATTTATACACACTCTGCTACATTCACAGGGGAATTGGAAACACATTCGCAAATTAAAGTCTGAGTCAGAACAGTCTCTTGCTCGAGTGAAAAACAAAAACAACAGTGACACAGAGCCAGAGTAAAATATCTTAATTCGTGTCTACAGGGAACATGTTTTTCCTCTAGCTTATACCTTTAGAATTTACCACATCAAACCTCTGCTTATGGATGACTCATTTTAGATGCAGTCATTGGTTATTCTCATGTATCTGGTGCCACACATGGCAGGTCACCTCTTCCGACTGCTGCTGCCCTCCTGCTCCACGAGCATGGAACACACAGCCCTGCTGCACTCCCCTGCTACAGCTGCCATCCTGGTCAGTGCCAGAGATCACAGAGTCACGGAATATCTCGAATTGGAAGGGACTCGTAAGGATCACGATTGAGACCTTCAGCGCCAAAACCACACAATTCCATAAACATCGTCTGAAGGTCTGTAGGAAATGCAGCTCCTCAGAGCATAAAATCAGTGGGAGAGTTTGCTGCCATAGGGATGCAGCCAGGCTGGATCCACATTAAGCAAATCTACCCTGTCCTAATTGTGTGTAGAGACCAGAACACCCTCCTGAGAGGTCTCTGTCATCTGGTGGCAACCAAGGACAACCTGCTCTGCCACCAGACCAGAGGACCTTCCCAGGAGCCAACTCCTTCTGCTCTTCCAGTCATGCTCAGGTAGATGGATACCAACAGCTGCCTGTGGGCAACACCAGCGAAGCTCCCACTTGTATGTCACTTGAAATAGTGACCAAGTTTTATCATTGCTGGGTGATAAATCCTCCTCGCTGCAGGATGTGGGGTTGATGCTGTTTGAGATCACCTCCTTCCCTGCTTCTTCATTTGCTTTCCTTGTCCGTGTTACCATGTAGAATTATTAAGGTTGGAAAAGACCTCCAAGATCATCAAGTTCAACCTTCAAATGAAGGTTGCCCTACTGGAAATATGGGCCTATGTGTGCAACAGGGAAGGAATCCTAGATATTTTACTGTTCTAGGATGTTCTATTAAGTCTCAGAGTACAAATCAATATGAAAAATCATTTCTCACTTAAAAAGATACATGGAAATATTTTCCCTGAAGTGCTACTAATTGCCTTTAAACTACAGCTGATCCCTATCAACAAGAGGTATGTGTGTTTGTGAGTGCAGCAGGATTGGCAGTGTTAGGAACAGATAAGCCGTGTTTTATCCAGGAGGAACATGCAAGACAGCAGCACGGGCATAACCATGGATGGACCATGTTTTGTTCCCAGCTTTCACAACAAACTCAAAATGAGCTTCAGACAGACACATCCTTTTTTTATGTCCCCGCACATAAACCCGCTGACCTTACTATGTAGGACTGACAGGCAGCACGTGGCAGTCAGGATCTGCAGGTCAGAGCCAGGCTCGGGCTGGGTTTGGAATCAAGTGCAGACACACAGGGAGACCCATCTCTGCCCAGCCCCAGAGAAGACCAGAAAAAAAAGCATTTGTCTCAGCCAAGGTTTTAAATGGAAATGATCACATTTTGAGCCAAGAAACCCAAAACTATGGAGCCCAAGGGTAAGTAGAAAGCATGCTGGGAAGCCAAGGAAAGGACCAGGAAGCTCAGGTGCAGGTACAACAGGCAGGATTTGCAGGAGGGATCAAATACAGGCAGCAAAGCCCCAGCAGGCTGGTCAGAGGAGGAATCAGAAGCAAAACAGGGACTTACAGCTGCAGCCAAGGGACACATTGAACTGCCAAGAACAACTGGAGGTATTTCCAGTCTGACTGAGGGGTGGGGGAAATCACCAAGAGCCCCACAAGCTGCTGCTCAGCTGGGCAGGCTGGCTGGGCTCTGTGCCCCCGGAGCCCTGCTGATGCCCACAGCACAGCCTGGCTGTCCTGCCCCTGGCAGAGCTGCTCTGGGATTGCACAGATGGGCTGCAGAGGGGTTTTAGCCATTTTGGGGAACACTGTTCCCAGAATAAACATATCTCTGTAAGAGCATGAAGGAAACACTTCGCTGTATCAACAACACAAGGCATTTTTCCCCACACGGAGTTTCCTGCTGCTTTTTTCATTTGCTGTTATTTTCCTTCTGAGTTACACAAGAGCCACTCTTTCTAGTAATTGTTCTATTGCTTGGAGTCTGTAAGGGAAGATCTGCTACTGCCCTGCAAAATTTATCCTTAGCAAAAGAAATAACACCTATGTCAAGTGAACCTGCCTCTCTTTCTAATGCTTTTATCATTATTCTTCTTCAGACATGGACCTACTTTCTGAAAAAGGTGATATCGTATACACTAGAACTAATAGTAAATAATCTGATTTTAACTTGCAGATGTGCTTATCAGCCAAGAAGATTGACTATTGCCCACACTATTGATTAGAGAAAACATATCAATGCACATCGACCCTATGTTGCCAGTGGAACCCCTTAAAACTAATGACTTTTAATTACTCAATGCAGCAGTGGCAGAACTGACAATTGCTTATTGTAATATTGATTCCAAAGATCACATGAGTGATGCTGTTTGAATCTATGGAGGACTAAACTTTGCCTTTCAAAGAGCAGATGCACCTTTTGATCACTGATAGAGTTTGTTTGGTTTTCAATCTCAGTCAATAACGGGGTGAATTTCACTGTTCCGAGTACTGATTTGTAGTCATCTCCATAGAAATTTCTCTAGAACAACACCTAATGGCTGACAACACATTTGTCTACAAAATGAGTCAACTGTCAAAGTCTGCAGTGTTGTGCAACTTCCTTAACAGGCTGATAATTGCTTATTAATTGTAAAAGGTTTGCATAGCATTAAGAGGGTCTATAAAACCCACTGATGACAAAAACCATAGAAACCTGTAACATTTCACTAGGCACTGAAATGGGAGGATTTCGTGGGTATTAACTTTTGAAGCCTCCAAGCATTTCTGTTCTCACAATCTTTTGCCCATCTTCTTCAAAGTGTGAAAAAAGGTGGAAGTGAGTTAACCAAAGCATGTCTTTTTCTTCTTCAGTTAATTTATACATATCTTTGCATTTTTATGCTCTCAGATTTTTTCTACATGTTATTGTTGTTACCATGTCATAAAAAACCCAAACATGTTAGTGAAAGGCAGAGCTGATCTAAGAAAATGATGTTACTGACTAATTCTTGCAGATATTACAGAGAGATGACTACATAACCATGGCTATAGGTGCATGTACACGTAAAAACAGACATTCACATACACATTTATATTGCATATACATGAAAACACTAACAGGATTTACTTACTCATTTGTTCAGTCCATTCCAGGTTTACAGAATAACATGAATAGCTGCCTTATTCTTTAATGCTCCAAAAGTTGCTAAACTGCAATTAAACTTCACCTAAAGCTGCACACTCACACCCAATGTACACTGGGGTTTGGATTCATGTGATTCTGAGCTTGGTATGGCATCAAGAGAATTGACCCATGCCTGCATGTGTCTCATTAAGGCTGCCCAGATATGTCATTTCCAATTTTTCACATTGACCCTCCCATCTTCCTTTCTTAGCTAAAGTGTTCAGTCATCTCCATCCTGCCAAAAAAATTCTAAGCATACAGCTGATCCTGAGCTCTCCTCTTGACCCTTTGTAATGCTTAAAATAGTAGATGCTAAGAAATGCTTCAGCACCACAAGAACACAAATGATTCCTTTCATAACCTCCTTTAGTGTTTTGCACTAAATGTTCAATACTTTAAGATGACAATGAACGCAATAATGTATTTTTTAGATGAGTGCATTTGTAAATATATCTGACTTTAAAAAATATGCAACAACTGTTGTGTATTCTCTAATGAGTTGCAGGATTAACACTAAAGGGACATTAAATCAGCAACCCCTGTGTGTGTCCTTGTGCTCTGCACAGCCAAGTCCATAAACTCCCACTGTGCTCTTGCTCAGCTTGGAGGAGACTGAGGAGATGCAAAGGACTCAAATATTCCTTATGGACCCACTGCTGCTTGCTGTGTTTTGCAGAGAAAAGGGCAGTTCCAGAGCGTGCCTGAAAGGAGGAATGTGCATCTTAACCAACCAGACCAGTCAGTCCCGAGCAGGGGACAGGAGGAGCAACCTCCCACTGCTGTGTGGGGACAAGGCCAGAGCAAGGCTGTCAACACTTAAATGTGGTTCTTGCAATGGTGTTCTACTCAGTATGGCATGAGGAGATGAGAAGGGTGATGAGCATGTCAGCACTGCACCTCTATACACAGACTGCAGCACATGGCTGCTGCTCCTGCAAATATTGTGATTTTAGAAGCTCTTTCTGAAGGCTTCTCTGATAAATGACATTTCAATTTAATACTATATTACCTGTAAACTACAGTTTGCATGTCAAATTCTGCTGTCATTTGTCCTTGCAATGTCTGCAGTCCAAGAGCAGTATTACAGATTATGATAATAACCTTTTAAATTAATCAGGTGTAGCCTGCTCAGGCAAGTTCTTAAGGAGCCTTATGGAAAGTAGATGTCTTTCCACGTGAATATAACCCCATATAATGTCCAGCACAGGAAGGCTCTGCAGGAAAAGACTAAAGGTGTGACAGTGGCTCAGTGAGTCACCTCTGAAGATACCCTGAGCTGGTGCCACCACTCACACTGTTCAGTGTCACAGGTCCTCGCTGCGGAGAACAGCTCATTCCTGCATGCTCAGCTGGCTCTTCAGTGACAGACGTGCTGGATTTTGCTACCTCTATTTCTGCAATAGCAGAGGCAGGCACGTGCCAAAGGCCTGATCCAGTTTGGTGGAAGAGCACTGGCCAAGATGCTGCAAGGTGTGGATGTGCAAGTGCCACTGCTGCCAAAGGGACTGCACACAAATTTGCCTCCTAAGCACAGAGTCAAGTGCTCTACAAGGCTAACACGAGACTCCTCAGCATCTTTCACTGCTTTGACTCCAGCTGAAGTTCAGATAAAAGGCAAAACATTTTCTTTCACTATAGTCCTCATGTGTTGCCACAGAAGTGTGCTTGGGAAATAAAAACCCTTTGGCTGCCTGTGAGAAAAGTCCCTCAGTGCAGTCAGTGCATACCACACTTTTGCTGTAATACGCACAGGATCTCCTACAAACTTCAGAGTAGGAGGCAAAGGGTAGGAGGAAAAGCTACTGCTTCAAAACACGCTGCTGAGGCAGCTCATTGTGCTGCATTATTCAGATTGGAATAGTCATCACCCCAGTATGAGTGCCTAATTATTGTTCTTGAAAATTAAAGCAAGTGCTAACAACATGAGATTTGTCTGCCAGTTCAAACTTTTGCTGCAGGGCACTCAATGCCTTTATCAGAAACAACTGGGAGTATGGTTTCACATCACATATGGGCCCAGAAGGGCTACTTTATAGATATCTAAAGAAAACTGAAGGCTTTGGTGGAGATACTTTTAAGTCAGAGAGCACGAAGAGCTCCTTCCCTGCCACCAAATGCCTCTTCTACAGAAAATCAACAGTTTCCTCTTTCCCTGTTCAGGAGAGGGGTTTGCTTCAGAAGATACGTGGCTGTCAAAAGATACAGCCTACAACCGCCACTGCTCCTGCAACGATGCAGTTTTCTGAATCAACATTCAGTGATGTGGGTAATGCCTCCACAGTGCCTCCACAGTGCTCTGCCTGCAGCAGCTTGGAGCTCAGTGCCAGCTAATTAAGTACTTGGTGAAAAGTGGCTCCATACCTGGAGTGCTACTGGGATATGAGCAACTAGGTAGCATTAATTTGGGTGTTTTCCATTACACTCCAGTATAGACTTTAAATCACAATGTGATTTAAACAGAGCAGGTCTGAGCTATGATACTCAGCAGGGTTTTCAACTACATGTAAATCTTTACTTGCCAAAATTGACACCTGTGCCTTTTGCCACACTTCAGCTACAGCCCTTAGCACTACTTCCCAACTAGAATCCTTTGGATGGCAGAGAAATGTGTGGTAAAGGAAGATTTCCAGCCTGGGAGGGGGAAGGGAATATGTATCATTGAGAAGTACTATACTATTATTTTACTTACTTATATGATTCCAGTTGAGTTTCCTTCTTTTGTATACACTCAGATGTATTTCTGGTTAAAAGAGCAGGATGAAAAAAGGCCATTTTTAGCCTTCCAGCTGCAATTCTCTACATACCACTTACATTTTTAGGAACACAGCTTCATAACTCTTTCTATATTCCTTGCTATTTATCACCTGACAAATCCAACTGTATCATAGACCTCTGCCTTAATAATTGTTGGTCGTGTAGGAAATGGCAGACACTATTTTCCCCTTAATGTTTTCTTATGCTAATTGCAAGTGATATGAAGTTCATGTCACCTAACTACAGGATGAAATCTCTCAGCAAAAGCCTGTGTGATGAAGCCAAGTATTCCTTCTGGTAAATACAAAGCCAGGTACTGATCTGTAAGAAAGTCAGCTGTATGTAGCACAGCACTGCATCCTGCATTCCCAGAAATTCAATAGAGGAGAAAATGCTGAAGAAAACCATCAACAAAAAATTCTCAGGATGTGATTCTCATTGACAACAAAAGCACCCTTAAACTTACAATACTGTAAGAGAATACCGAGCAGGGCATAAACATAATATAATATTCGATTCCTCCATGGCCCCATCACTGCCTGCACTGGTATAAAGGTTCCTGGGCAGTCAAATCTGTTTCCTTATAACATTATGTCATGTTACATTTCATTTCAAAATGATGTTTAAACATAACATAACTGATTTGCCCTGAACTTCTAATTTGCTGCCCATTGTCCTTGTCCTCCAACAGCAACAATAAAAAACGCTGTCAGCATCTCACTCCTGGATACAATATAATCATGTTAGGAAAGTGGAGAAGTCAATGACAGTCTGACCCACAACATGCACTTGCTTGAGAGTCGACTCCTCTTGCTTTCACATATGAATAGGGATCAGCCTCATGGGTGCTGGATGAGGAATGTGAACTCATTGGCATCTCCTGCCTGCACGGGTTTATTTCAATGATAAAAATAAATTTCTTTTTGAGCTATGACCAAATCAATCCACAGTTAGGATTACATTCTCAGCTGGTGTGTATCCATGTAGTTACAGGGATCATCCCAGCCCAGTCTCCCCCTGTCTCAGCTCTCAAAGACTCCTTCAGGCATTGCTCTGTTTGTGGTGTCTGGAGGACCTTGCGCAAAGTGCCAGAAAGAAAATGCAAAAGCTTGGGAAAGCACGTATCCTTCTAATAAATGATCCCTTTTCACTGCAAATTCCACAAAGGCTTGTTTATCTTTATAGTCTGTCATCCCAGAATGACACTTCTCCTGGCTGCTGTGTCAGTCTGCCAAATGCTCTACATTTCATGAATGAAACCCGTATTTCTGCACAGGCCACCATCCCACTGATGGTTTTTAGAAGAAACAAGGCATCTTTCTGAAAACAGTTTTTAACACTCCAGGCTTTTCTACAGTAAATCAGATAAACAGGACCAAGTACTCTTACTTTTTAATAAGCAGTATTTCATCAAGATACCATAAATAAATACAAGTATTTTGTGAATGGAAATTCCAGTATTTACATAAATTTTAAAATTACTTTGTGGAGGGGGTGCCAACATCTTATTTTTCGAGCTAGCACTTTTCCCAGTCTCACCTCCTGCCCTGATGACCACACAGCCAAGTCTCCTCACACACAGAGATGATGTGAGGAGTTCAGTCAGCAGTAGCAGAGAGAACCCCAGTGCTACCTACACGTACTCACTAACTGAAGAATCAGGTGCCTGACAAAACTAGTGGGGAGCTCCAGTGACTCGTCCTACAGGGATAAGAGAATCTTTAACACCTCACAAACTATCCCCCCTCTCCCCTTCCCCAGAGGTTACTCTGCTGTATCCATGTCAGCAGAAGCAAATAGTGACTTTCTAGGGACCAAGTACCAAAATAAGTAACTTGCTCTACTGGTCATAACCAAAGTGAGAATAGGTAAGCTATGTTTTAGGCACTCTCACTAGCACAACTGGACAGAACTTCTCAGGAACATTTTTGGATCATCAGAATTAATTAATCTCCATCAGAATTGGTGCAGGGCACGGAAATTGGTACTTCCAACTCTACAAACAGAACCACTAAATCTTCAACAGCAGTGAACAAGTAATTCTCCCTTTTGTGTTTCAGTGAAAAGACAGCCAACAGTGACAGCCTGACAATGGAGATTTTGTCCTGTCCCTCTCAGCTGCCATTTCCCCTAACCCAGGCTGGGCTCTTGAACAAGACCCCCCTGGACACGAGCACCACCTCCTGTGAGACAGGAGCCTTCCTGGCAGGTCTTGTTCAATTCTCCATCACACAAAAGTACTTTTACTACACATGCAGACTCTCCATCACGCTCACTCTGATTTCTTACTGCTTCAGATGCCACAGCAATGTTAAGCAATATTAACGGTGTTTATGCAACCTCTAATGCAATTCAGTTCCACGGGACATCATGTGTCATTTGACCCTGTAATTTTGCAGCCTCTCCAGACTAAATCTGACCTTAACTGGTTTAACACAACTGACTCAAAACCAAACCAAAATATTGAACTTGAGGTTGAATGTGTGGTTGAAGGATCATTTTTTTTCCCCTAAACTGAGGCTAGAATTAAACCAGAGATATTCAGTTATAAGGTCACCCTGAATGGAAGAACCGAGACGGAGATTTTCCTCTTTCATTCTGATCTATCAAACGGAGATGGAAAAATTCCTGAAATGTTTTGGCTTTGGCAGTACATATGATCTGTCCTCAGATGAGCCTGCATGCACAATTAAAACTATAGCAGCAGTACTGCCAGTGAGGCTAATATTATACTTGCCTTTGAGATGGTCTGCAATAACAGAAGTTATTGCATGGATCTAGCATAGAGAATTATACAGACTGAATTACTTAGATGTGAACTACCATCGGATGGGAATCTCCACTCACTGGTATTGGCTATTGCAAACATCAGTATTTCTGAAGTAATTTCTCCAAACCCACACACTTCTGGATGTTAAATGAAGAAGTGTGTCATGGACTTTCTCCTTGCCTCTCTACCTGGACAACACTGTGCAAACACAGCAAAAGTTCCATGAACTTTGGTAACATCAATACATCACCCTTGACTCCCATATGGAGTGTGATGTTCATTAAAGTTCATCCCAATTTATTAAAAGGGTCTCTAAATAAAAGAATGTGCAGTTGACTTCAGCCAGGCCTGAACCAGACACTACAATTTCTGAATTACTTTATTACCCACAGTCAACTAAATCAATAATATCTGGATCAAAACCATCTCTCTTTCAGCCTCATAATTACAGAATAAGATTCTTCATTGTACTGTTATTGTGGATTAAATTGATTCCACACACTTCTAAAGAATGGTATTTTCAAGGGTCCCATCTGTTCCGTTTTCCTTGTCACGTTCTCCTGTCAGCTAAATTGTCAACCTTTCACTCCTTACTCGGGCAACTTTTGAAAATGTGGGATTATCAATTCCAGTGCAAAACCAAGGCCGACGTTGCCCATTGTAACTTAAATGGCCACGACGCATCAGTAGCACAACAATGTCAAGAGGAGATTTTGGTAAAGGAAGAGGTCAGAAGAAACAGTAACACACCTCTTCTGACTCATGATCAAATATAATTGTTTGTATTCAAAAAATTTAAAAAAAACTCCGAAAGAAAAAAAAAAAAGAAAGAAAAGAAAAATGATAACTGCACATGTTGATGATGCCCCAGGATATTTTAACTTGCTTGCCAAGATATGCTTGGGTTTGTGAAGCTATTGTGCTTATTCTTGTTGTTCAACAAAAAATAATTAGTTGCCATGGTAACTGCCACATCATGTCATGCTTATGTTGTTTCTGGGATAAAGAGAACCTTCTTCAAAAAAGTCATCACTTTGTGGTAAAACGCTTTTGCTTTTTGTCATATCTATGAGAAACAGTTTCACTCTATTTTAAACTTCCTGTATGGAGATGACACCATATGGTCAGATAATTCTCTTTTCCCTTTCTGTAGTGGAATAAGCCATTTTTATCTTCATTAAGGAATTAAGCAACGGTTGTAATAATAGCAGATGCAAAATATTTGCCGTATTTTTTGGGTATTCCAGGTGCAGCTTTTTAATGCAATCAAAACAATAAAATAATTTCCTTGATGCACACCTTGGCAACCCATTTCATAGAATAATGTGGATATTGACTGAACTTGCATTGAGTGATATGAAAGGGGAAGTCTCAGGTTCTGAAGGAAGCAGAAACAGGTTGTGCTCAGATTTATGGCTGCTCCAGAACATGCAAAAGCTTCGTTCATAGTACAGGTGAAAATGAGCAAGAAGAGCAGTAAGACCTGACTCTGGCTGGTCCAGCACACAGTAAAACACACCTTTCCTGCATCTCCTCCATCTCTCCTTTCCCCATGCCAGGACAGGCTGATGTCTTCCAAGCTCATCTAACACTTTGCAAATCCACCCTGAGGGCTGGTGGCTTGGAGTAAAGCAGATCATAGCTCAGCCTTCCCAGGAGTCATCACATTCCTTATCACTTTTTCTTCCCATTAAGTCAATGGCATTCATTTAAGAATAGCAGAGCCAAAAGAATGTCCCTTTCTAGAAGCCTACCACTTTGCACAACTACCCCACCACCCCACTTTTCCTATACTTATCTTATCAGACTGTTAGTAAAGCCTTGACTTTACTTTTCATAATGACTTTTAAAAAGCCTTCCTAAGAAATAATTACAAAATTAGTTACTTCAAAGACATTATGATCTAATCCAACTTTGCATTCTACTATCAAAAAACAGGGCAATATTTGGTTATTATTTTATCATTCAAAGCCCAGAATTCAGCATGAGTGATCTGTGTGTACCCCCTCAGCACAAGTATGGTTTGTGCATACGAGTTTGGGGTGTTCAGTAACCCAGACACTGGCAGACAAATAGAGGAGCTGGATGCCACCATGTCTAAGTGGTTCTAGTCACCTTTCAGGATGCTCATATAATGTGAGCTCACACAGAATGAGCTTTACAAACTCCATTTTTCCATTTGACTCATAAAGGCCTATAAAAACCAGTTCTTTTTCTATAAAAGATAATCTGATATTCTTTGAATAACTAACCAAATTTTACAAACAGCTGGACCCACATCAGTGCTGCCTAAAAGTGATCATCAGCAGACAGGCCACTACAGATGAGGACAGGTGAGAGAAAACTGGGAAAATTCTTACTGAGGCAGAACACAATCAATAGCACGTGTCTTTCCAACCTCGTAATGAACTAATGTGTCTTAAACATCAACAATAATTTGATTCAAGGTGCAGTGAAACACACCTTACCTCAGTGAAATCTTCATTCCACCACTGTGTTTCACATCCCCATTTCTAGAAGTGACAAGTACAGAGCCACTAAATACAACAAATATCAAAGTCTTCAGCACCTGGGAGGTGAACATAAGCCACAAGCTTATTTGCATGCATACAAAAAGCTACATTAAAATAATGCTACTTCTGTTCTATTTCAGACTTTCCAAATGTCACATTTACAGCTGCACATGCAATCTTAATTTGTCTCCCTTGTGCATCCAGCCTGTGTATTGTGGCAGGCAGACTGTCAGGGAAAAAATGTGACCATGTAGTCCAAGATCACAATACCTACACGCATGGAAATGCATAATCACCATAATTCTGAAATTCTCCTGGCTTCTGTGTGGATTCTTTACCATCTCACATGTCTTAATTATTATATTGAATTTTTAAACACTCAGGCTAAAGAAAAAAATTTGTGGTGCATACAACTTCTACCATGCTCTCTCTGTTGTGACTCAATACCAGGAGGAGAATTGATTCCTTGCTACTTAAAACAGGTTCCCATCACTGGGGAAGAGGGCCAAATACGCAGCATCTCTCAAGAGGAGAAGCCTATTACCCTCAAAGGATTGCACTGCACTTTTAGCACCGTGTGCTGGGTTCATACAGTGCTCCAAAAGTGGGGTTACAAAGCAACAAGACCAGATCCAAGAGGAAGGTGGGATGTAAGGTGGGGAGATGGTGCCACTTGGATGTCCCCAGGCCCCCCAGGCATCCTCATGCTCTGTGCCAGCTCCTGCTCTGCTGGCAGCATCTCCTGGGATCTGCAGAGTTCAGTGATTGTAGCAGACTGGATTTCCTGGAGGATCTCCTGGGAGGGCAGGGAAATGGTGATTTTTAACATCTCACAGCTTGGTAAAGCTTAAAAGGAATGGCATTGGACCAGTAATGGCCAGTTTGTCCCCTTGGAGCCTTGACTTTGTTTTGTTCTTGGCTGGTTTTCTTTGCTAAGTATATAAAGATTGCTGTAATCTGTGGGGATGATAATGCTTCCCAAAGAAACAATCTGGCTTTTTATACTGGATAATATCTGGCAACCTGAGTGTAAGAGCTTGGTTTCAGTTCTTTGGAATTACAGATGGTTTAATATTGACACACAAAGTAAGACCTGCATACTTCTGGCATCTTTTTCTTGCAGCAAGACACTTGATAAAAATTCTATCAAAGAAAAGAAACAACATCTAAAAAGGAAAAAAAATGTTGCTGTTTCTGTAATCCGAGAGGAGGATTTTCACAAATGTTACTTTGTTTCTATTAAAATGTATTAACAGAATTTACACTTTTTTTTGCTGAGATGGTTAAATATTTAATTAAATTTAAGTATATTAAAATTTTGATCATGCTTATGAGAAAGTTTGGAAATTATTACTAAGCAGGAATAACTCCAAAAAACAAAACAAAAAATTTAAAATAAAAAATGGAGCTATTCCAAACACCTTGGAATGAAAATAGTCTGGAAACTATAAGAATATTTCCATGTGTCTGCACTTTTTCAGTCATCAGACTTAAGTGGTTTATTTTTTAATAGCCCTATATTGAATTTGTTTTAAAAATGCATTTTCAGTCTTTTTATAAACACATGAAATTCAGTTACACCATGACTTTATAATCCATATTTTGAACCCATTTGCCATTAATTGCATTTCAGCCATAAAGCTAAGCAAACAAAGCCTGTATTTTCCTTTCCATACTGCACACTCACTGCGTCACACGGAGCTGCACAGGGTTTGCAGCCTTGCAGGATGCCACTCCCTTTTCCCCAACCAGAAAACATGAGTCAGACTATTTAGCAAGAAGCAAGAGTTTGCTGGAGAAGCATTTTTTTTGTAGCATGTTGTAAACTGGCAGGCGGGAGGGGGCAGAGTTCCAGTCTGGATTGTATTTATAGATTCATTTAAAGGGTATGACTAATGGTCAGCATAAATTTGAGATGAAGTCCAAAGTAAAAGTGAAACCTTATTGTTTCATGGGAGAAAAAAAAAAAAGGATCTATAAATTATCCAGAGCAGAGCAGAGTTTAGAGCTTGTCACAAAGCTATGATCCAAGCCCACAGCTTGGAATTATAGACAGAAGCCAGTGGCTGCCTCTGCAGTGTCCTCAGCAGCAGCATAAGGACACACATGCCCCATGGCAAGCGCTGTTTATGTCTACATTTTAGAGGCTTATATCTGCTTTGAAACTTATCCTTAACCTAATTAAATTCTTTATGGGTTTGCCTGCTCATGCTGCCCCTACACAGAGGTAGACACAGAGATTCTCCTGGAAGGGGGGTAGTGGATCTGCCCCAGCCTCTGGGGCACTCAGTCATGGGGCAGAAGTGCAGGGGCAACTACAGAATAAACCAGGACACATGAAGGAATATTAAAAGTCTTTCTCAACAGGGGAATCATAAAAAAATAGGATATATGGTCTTATATAAAGCATGAATAATAACACTGGCAGAGAGGGATACCTGTGCAAAGCAAACCCAGCACAGACCTGCCCTGTGCTGCACCTCATGAGCAGTTTTTTCAAGGTTTTTCCAGGTTTCTTTCCATTAAATAGGTCTCCCCAGCAAGAAGGGCTGCTCTAGGATGCTGGGCTGTTAGCTCAGCCCTTACCCAGCATCTCAGAAAAGTTCTGCAGCCCACATTGAGACCTTTGCTGCCCCAGCTCCAGCCCAGGCAGATCCTGAACCACCTGGCTCAACAGGTCAGCTCTGGGGGACCTGTAAGTGTGGCAGTGTTGGCATAGTCTCATCAAAACTTAGACAAAACTTACATCCCTCTTAGTTAACTGACAAAACTTCCATCTCTGCTCTGGTGAGACGCTGTGAGTCCAAAAAGACAGTCTTGCAGCAATAGCTTCCAAATTAGAATTCCACATTTCTGACTCTTTTAAGGATGCTCTCCAGTAAAAAGGTCAGGCCACATCAAAGGTACTCTATCATTCCTGTCAGCTGTTGGGGCATCCATTACCCCTCAGTGTGAGGCTGAGCAGCCTGCACTACAGAAATCCCTGATTTCCAATGCAATCTCCTCCCAGCAAAGCCCCACAGATGATGTGCAATAAACAGCACTCCTGAGCAATGGGCTCGTGCAGTGCTCATCTGATGGGGTTGTTCTGAACGCTGCCCATGGCTGAGTCACCACCATTAAGTCTTTACTGGGGTACCACAAGAGCCACAGGGAAGGCAAAGAAGGTGGCAGTCAAAAAAATGCTCCTTTCCCTTTTGACTGGAAAGCAAATAATTTTGTACTTCTACTTTCATTTTTCAAATTACATTCATCTAGTCCTTGCGCTGTCTTATTAAATCATATATGAATAAATGTTGCCTAAGAATTAAACAGCTCTCTGAGAAACCCAATTTAGCCGTTAGCCATAGTACAATGTTTTGAGATAATTTAGTGGTGGGCACAAACAATGAAAATCCTATGGAAACTGTCAAAAATTAAAATAATTTCTAGCCCAAAGCTGTATTTATAGAACAATGCTTAAGTCTCAAAAAGTGAGATCAGATTACTGGTTCAGTGTAGTAAAAGAAAGCAATAACAAAAGCCTTACTTATAAAAGTGTGATGAAAAAGATTAATACAAACCTGAAATCAGTAATCTGAAAGACTACTTTATCATACTGTGTCTGAAAAACATTTGGGAAATATTGACTCATTCAGTATTTGGAAACATCACACTTTTCATTACACACATACTCAAAGAAAGGTCTTCTAGTTTTAGCTCAGCTATCACTGTAAATTACCTCAGCACTGTCTGAAAACCAAGAGAATGCAACAAGTTCTATTCTTCACTGATGCTTTGAAAAGGAAAGGAACAGATTTCCAAAGGCACTGTAGGTCAACATGGCTTAAACACCCAAATGCTTGAGTAAATTCTGAATTACTCCTGATTCTTGTTCCTGATTCTGCCTGGTTGCTTCAAAAATCTGAAAATAAGTTTACTATCCAAAATACTTCTGGGCACTGTCATTGCACTATATTAACTCCACAATCCAGTTGTTATTTTTGAAATATAGGCTACATTACACTTAACACATTAGCATTCAATTAGGATTCAGTTTCTGATTATTCATATTAGCAATATCCTTATCAAAAACATACAGATGGGAGAAGATTTAGTAACTATTCTTTTCATATCAGTTCACAGAAAGAAGTCGGGCAAGTATTTCCTTATAAAAATTAATAGAGGTTTGCTAAACTGCTCAATGGTTGAAACTAATTTCATTTAATCACCTAGAAAATTAAATATTAAGAAGCTACATTTCCCATTTATTTCATAAATTTCTGTGCAAGCAGGAATAAATATTTCCCACATGGTCAGAATCTGAAGAGAGAATGAACTAAAAGCCAGATTTTGAGACTTGACTGAACCTTGTGGTCTCCACTGGAGAGAGATGTTTGCTTTCCAGCCGGCTTCCTTTCACATTTCCTGCTGCTGCAGAGCAGAGCTGGAGGTGAGAGCTGGAGCAGGGCTTGGCCACGAGCACACCCTGGAATAGAACAGCCTGGGTGGAGAATGGATTCACAGCATCCTGGAGGAGAAGGGCTTGGGGGGGTTGGTTGATGAGAAGCTCAAGGTGACCCAGCACCGTGCAATGGCAGCCCAGAAATCCAATCGTGTCCTGGGCTCCTTCCAAAGCCCTGTGGGCAGCAGAGCAACAAGGGGGTTCTGCCCCTCTGCTCTGCTCTGGTGAGACGTGCCCAGCTCTGGGGCAGCCAATAAAAGAAGGACATGGACCTGTTGGAGTGAGTCCAAAGGAGGCCATGAAGGTGATCAGAGGGTTTGACCACTTCTCCTGTGAAGACACGCTGAGCGTTGGGATTGTTCAGCCTGGAGAAGGGAAGGTTCTGGAGAGACCTTAGAGCCCCTTCCAGTGCCTAAAGAGGCTCCAAGAGAGCTGAAGAAGGACTTTTGAGAAGGGCATATAGTGACAGGACAAGGGGGAATGGCTTCAAACTGAAAGATAGCAGGTTTGGAAGAAATTAGGAAGAAATTAGGAAGAAATTCTTCCCTGTAAGGGTGGTGTGGCCCTGGCACAGGTTGCCCAGAGAAGCTGTGGCTGCCCCACCCCTGGAAGTGTCCAAAGCCAGGGGTTTGTAGCAACCAGTGATGTAGTGGGAGATGATCTTTAATGTTTCTTCCAACCCAAACCACCCTCTGATTCCATGATTTTTTCCTGTGCACAAAACCCTGAAAACGGACAGACCTGCAGTGCAAGGAATAAAGGGCAACTCTGATTGCCTTAATATTTCCTAAACTTCCCTTCCTGCCTTTGCCTTAAAAGATTCGTTCCTCTTTTCACACTTACTTTTTCTTTCATATTTCTCCTGTACAAACACGGTTCAGTGGCTGCAGAAGCTTTCTATGACTAAAACCTCTGCATTAAAAGCAAGACTCTTATGTCAATTAGTGTTCATAGGAAACATATTTTGCTTCAATATATATACGCATACCAAAATGTCATTTTACCCTTAAACAGTGATGGTTTTCTAACAAAGAAAAGCACCAGTGTACATCGTGTCTGTGTGTGTAGCCAATAGGAGACAGCAGACAAGCAAGGGCTATGAAAAGTTCACAGACATCATTACACACAATGTATTTCTTATTTCTCAACATCACCAACAAATTCTGGCACTGGGGCTCTTCACGAATAGCACTTGATCCCAAAGTGGACCGTTCACAGCATCTTTAGAAAGGCTTGAGGCGTGTGGCCCTGGTGAGCCCAGGATGAGCCAAGGAATGAAGCAGTTGCACACAGCTCAGGTCAGTACTGCTCCGTGAACAACCCTGGTTTCTTCAGGAGCACTAAATTTGATGTCAGGTGAAAAAAAACCTGCTGTTCCTGGAAGCAGACAATGCTCATCTGGGTGAGAACTCTCCCCAGTCACTTCAGTAAAGTAACGTAGCTCAGAATTTGTTTAATGGAGATTTTGGGAAGGATGTTGGCATTTCAGGGGCATGGAGTTATCCCCTTCTTTGAGCCCTTTTTACCTCGTTGCTGCCTCCTAAACTTTGCTGGTTGTGAGCATGCTGCTGGCCACAAGCCATACTTCTACTGGGCCCTGCCTCTGCCTGCAGCAGACTAAACAACTGTGCTCCACCAGGCTTAAAACACTGCTCACAGCCACTGCGCTCCGTCCTCCATCCAGAGATGGAAATTCAGAGATTAACAGTTCTGTGGGTTCAACAGCCAAGAGGGGTCTGCATGGGAATCACTTTCCCTCTCCTAAAATCGATTCCAAATAACAAGGCAGGGAATAACCCTGTCCTAACATGATGGCGTGCGTGAGGAAGCTGCACCCACAGACACCGAGCAGCTCAGTGGGGTTGTGGTGGGACACACTCAGCTGCTGCCGTGCCAACCTGCAGCTGGTGCTGTGCCAGGTGCCACGCTCTGACCTCCTTTGTGCTGCTTCTGAGGTCACCAGATCCGGCGAGGGAGCTGAAAGTGATGATGCATCACTTCACAGCAGAAGTCCTCAGGTGACTCCACTCCCTAAACCACGGTGCCACCGAGGCACGAGAGGAATGTACCAGGCAGTGTCCAAAGCGTGGAGAGGCTCAGCCTCAGGAGTGGAAGTACAGAGGTAGGGACAGCTAAAACTTAAGTGGGGTGGAAATCTGTTAACTCACTGCAAAAATGACATTATTTTCTCTCTAGATCTGTTTCTCTTCATGGGTTGGCCACACAAACACCTCTCCTGGTGCAGAACTGGAGAGTGAACTGCATGGCCCCAGGGGTGCTGAAGAACTCCTTTGATGCATAGCCTTTGGTCTGCTCTCCCCCTTCTTTATCCATCATGGGAGACTAACACAAGGCTTGCTCACACCACCACACATTCACTGCTGTTAAACATTTTTAGGCAGTGTGCATTGCTTTGGTCCCCTGGCAGGGCCCTCAGGACACCACTGTCATCTTTAAAACCCATTTAGATTGCAGCCAAAAAGCTTGGGCACAAGGACGTTTCCCTGGGCACTCTGAACTGGTTCTCTGTGAGGCGGGACTTCGCTGGGAGGGCATGGTTGGTTCAGGAAAACACACTGTTCCTGTACTATGGAAAATGGGGGATGGCCATTTTTTCTTAGCAAAGGTTTTTTTCACAGCCATTTATATCCCAGAAATTTAAAAAAAAAAAAACAAACTGTGTGCATTTCTTCTCCCTAGCGAAGTGTTTGCAGAGTGCCTCCCCAGCTTGTTCTGTACACTCAGCTTCTGTCTGCCTGTTTTGTTTTGGCTGCTCTAATTTACATAGTACTTCCTCTCCCTGTGTAGACTTCAAGGTTACACTGGGGTCAAGCTGTATCTTTTGCAAATCAGGATGTAAACAAGTCTGGATAACTCATGTGATATGGCTCTGCCCACCCCTTTTCTGTTTGTGGATTTTTTTTTTTAGATTTATATTAGCATCAGAAATGATCCAGGATCCTTTTAAAGATCCAATTTCATACTTTCCAGCATCCAGTAATTGGCTACATAGCAGGGAAATGCCAAGTGCTCTGAAATAACCAGAGCAAAGGATACTATAAGAAGCCCAGCACACCAAAAACTCACCCAAAGAGAAATATCCTGTCAACTAGAATTTTCTCCTGTAGTAAAAAGAGCTTGAATTTTATGTTCCAACAGAAACAGCTCCATAAAGCACCTCTGCACACCAAAAAAAAAAAAAATAAAGACATAAAATGCTTTGATTAGGGATGGAATAGGCTTAGAATAATTCAGGCTGGTGAATCCTTGCCAGCTCCACTCCTCCACACATTCCTGCCTGCATTCTGATCTCATTATGCGCCGGGCGAGAGCGCGAGCTTCACTGGAACAGTTCTCACCCATCTGCATCCTCTTCTTCCTTCTCCAACTGAAGGAGGATGTATATTTATAACCCCCTTCGAGACAGTGTGTGGATTCAGTGAGCGAAGGCGGCGCGTGGTGCTGTGTGCTGGGCAGGGCAAAGGCACTGGGGCAGTTTGTACAGGTGATGCTCATGTGTATTTTCCTGTTCATCCCGTTTTATGAAGCTGAGGCTTCGCTTCCCATGGCGACATGACTGCCCTAATGCCCAAATTAAGGCCAAAGCTTATGCTCAAACACCAGTTTTTCTTCCCAGAGGTATTGAGAGTAGTGGATGTATCAAGCAAGGTCCCCTAAGGATCTGTCCTGAATCCAGGTCGATTCAGTGTTCTCACAAATGACTCAGCTCATAGAAAGGACAGTGCAGAAGGTGCAGATGCTGGGGAAGGTTGCGAGTGTTTTGAAAGGCTCTCCTAGAATTCAGAACAGTCTTGATGAATTGAATAAAGACCCTTAGATCAAGTCAAGACATTCAACAAAAGCAAGTGTGAAGTAGCAGGAAAAGAAGGAGAAGTCAGATGAACAAATGGAAAATAACTGGTAAAGAAGAGTACTGCAAAATGAGTGCTGGGAGTTATGGAGGACCCCAGGTGGAATATGACTCAACACTGACACACTGCAACAAAGAAAGCAAAGCTCATTCAATGATGTATTAATACGACCGATCCATGTCAGACGTCGGAAGCAATTATTCCCTTTCACTAAGCGTTAGTGAAACTTCTCTTAGGGTAAGATTTGGAACATCATATTTTACCAAAAAAGCAGACAAATTTTAAAGGAAAATATTCTCCTATAGGACAAGGCTGAATTCTTCACTGTTTGTTCAGTCTGGAAAAGAGGAGACTCAGGAGAATACGATAGGATCTTCCAACATGGTGAACAAGAATATGAGACCGACAACATGGGAATTCATTTAATTCAGAGGGAGCAATATATAAGCTATATATTAGGAAAACTTTTCTAAGAATAGTTAAGAGCTGCAGAAGGATATCTGCAGGGCATCTCTGTGTCTGCCTAATTATCCCTGCCTCTCAGCATGGCTGATGATCCCAGGCTGGCTGCACTGTGCCTGGCTGATCGTCCAATGTCAAACCCGGCTGCTCTGAGCTCGTCGTGCTCCCTCTGCTCCGTGCAACGTTTTTGCAGCCTACTCTGCATTCTGATGGCATCGAGCTCCCCGCAGGACTGCATCTCTCTGAGTCAGGGCTCCACTACAACCAGTGTGGCTGCTCCGAGATTCCCTCCCTCACCTGCTCGCGCCGGAACGGCAGCAGCAAGCGCTGCTCAGCACAGGCTCCTGCCAAGGACACAAAAACACAAAGGGGAGCTGAGCAGCACATTAGCTCAGCCTGCAAGGAAAATCTGTGGGGCCTGCTTCCAAATCCCAGGAAGGCAGCTCACCCTGCTTCAGGAAGAGCCAAGGTATTGCCAGGCAGATCCCCAGCAGCATCTTCTCTTCTCAGGGAAGTGTATCTCCCAAATCCCTCTCAGTGTTGAGGCTCATTGGCAGCCCTTGCCTCACAGAGACATCCAAGGTTATCATTACCAAAAAGAAGGGAGGACAGCAATTCTTCAGCTGCTTATGACAGTAAAAACTTTTTTGCTTGTCTGGGGGCAGCATTCATCCCCTCTCTGTTCTTGCACTCAGGCTCTGCCCATATACTCTATCTGCTTTAGCTGGTCCAGCAACTTCCTGGGTCTGTTTTTTCCAGGTTCTCCTACAGCCAGCATGAGGGAGCTTTGGTGGAATATCCAAGGTATAGCATCCTTTTTGGAAAAAAGCAACATGAGCAAGCTGAGGATCACACCCAAAATGAAAAGCTTCATGGCAGAGGTATCACCAGACAATCTGACTGGGGGCCTGTCAGTCATTCCCTTACAGGTTACTTCCATGGGCAAGTTTTCAGGTCTCTTTGGGACGTGACAGCCCTTGTGAGAAGCCCAAAGGACCTCAGTAGTTCTGGAGAGGAATAAAAAAATAAACCCCTCTTTGTCTCAGAGCTGGAATGCGACCCAATGTGTACATATGGGAAAAAATAATTGGAATAGACAAAGCCATGGGCAATTGGGCAGATGATGTGCCTGAGAACTTTGAACATCTGTTGTGTGGTAAATATGCAACCATCAGCTCTTCTTCATAATCTATAAACAAATTCAAATAAAAGAACAGGATGGTAGCTCTTATTTGTATGAAAACGTCTATCATGGAAGTCCAGGAATTAACACACCACTGTAAAATGCCATCCTGACAGATCAGCTCATTTGAAGACCACTGTTAACACTGTAGAGAGTGCATTTCCCCCAAAACAGCCTGGATAAAATGGGGCTCATGGGACCAACTCTCCTCTTTCCCTTTGTCACCTCCCCCTTCTCTAACACACCACTTAGGTGTGTATAAACACACTTCTGTGCATATGCCTAACACAGCCCAGTCTCTTTCAAAACCAAGGCTTGTGGGTCCAGAAGTAATAAAAATAAATAAAGGCATCACCATTAATTCACCTTCTCTTTCTGTACAGGAAATTGTGACTGGCAGGAAGAACCTGGGTTAGACATGCATTTTGTGCTGTCTCATTGAAAGTAACAGAGCAGGAGCAGATGTAACTGGGCATGTTTAAAGCTAGAAAAGAGCCAGAAAAACAGTTTCACCAAAACTCCAAACACACCCTGTTACAAAGACAGCGAATTACCATCGCTGAAGCAACACTTTTATATTGTTAAAACAAGGTAAGCACACTTCATTAAATCCAGCTTAGTGGCATGCTGTCAACCACAGAGATATTTATTACCGTTAAATCGCTGCTTTTCATGAATAGATTCTTGGCCAATGGCTAAAGCAAAGCACCGGCAGAAGATGAGAAGCCTGCAGAGAGCTCAGCTTATAAGAGAATGGGTTAAAGAGAAACTCCTCTTATTTGTGTGACAATCATCTTGTGAGAATATTTTCTGTCTGTGCTATTTTTGGTTCCCAGTGAGATCGTTCTTACAAGAATATGGAATCAGAATTTGAATACAGGCATAGTAAGAGCACTTTGCATGTGTGCCCACACACCCCTCCTCCCCCCACACCTCCATCAGGGAGCTCCAATGCTGAGCAAGGTCAAATTATATCAATAAGTCACTGCAGGAAAATCTTTTACATTCCCAGATTGGTTAGGGAAATTAAACCTCATCTCCTGGGATTTTGAAATCAAGGAATGTTGTTTATTTTAAGGATCACTTTAGCATTATATTTATGACTTACTAATCACCTTGGCTTGAAAATCTGTGTCAAATGAGGAAACTCTTACACCTACAAGATTTGCACAGGATGGCCAGATTCTGTTGCCACATGGTCTGATGGAAAGAAAAGCCTTCCTGTTCTGCACAGAGAATTTGAAATTATAGACATGTCCCTGCAATTATGGACTGAGTTACTTAACCTTTCTGACACTGATGTTCTCCCACAGGTCTGTTTTGGGCAGGAGCAACTCCCGGTGGATGCTTGTTGCAGGAAGAGATTTACTGGAGTGACTAAAGGAATTAAGAGACTTTTGGTGCAGCACACACGTTCCAGGGATGGTTTTAGTTGTGCCTGCACAGTTGGCCCCAGCTTTCACAGCACCCAGGAGAACTTCAGCACAGCAGAGGAGCAGCCCAGGACAGCTCGTGTGCAGCATCCCCAAACCAGACCTCCAAGGTGGACCCTTGTGGTGCTCAGCTCTGAGCAGAAGGGAAGGCCCTTCTGAAGAGATACCCATTGCTTGAAACCAGAGCCAAGGTGTGACAGTACAAGCAGGCCATGGGCAATGTTAGCCAGTGCAGCCCAGTTTTCTAAGTCCCGTGCTGGTCACACAGAGTCCGTGTGCAGCAGCTGACCTGGGCGGGATGGGAGCCTGTATTTCACTGAATACTTTAAAAAGGCACTTCACAAATTCAGTTTTGTCTTCCAATGATGTAAGTTTTAAAAATTAACCTCCCAGGGGAACTAGAGGGTATACTTGAAAGTCTATTCATGTAAACAGCTAGAAAGGTTTGTTTGTTCTATTCCTGCTGGAAGTGAAACTACTGCTGAAAAATGTAATGCGCTTCTTTATCTTCATGGTATTGAAAATACAAGGTATTGATTATGCTTTCAGTGGAAGTAAACCCACCACAATCAAATCAAACCTCAAATGTTTTTGGAAGGAGCTGGGCTGTGAGCTTTGCTGCTTGAGAAGTCACTTAAAGCATCGCGTCCCTCCAGTCCACATCCATAAAAGACAAGGTAGAACATTGCTGGTACACGGTCATAAACTGATGAACAAAGACTTTATATTTACTGACTTTTCTAATGGAATTTTAAAATGTGTCCTTAATTTGTCAATGAACATTTATATAATAACATAAACATTAAATGCAAAGTGCTGATTAAGCATAATTGCAAAATTATTGCTTTAGGTTTTCAAATCTCTTTCCAGATGTTAAGGAATTAATCCTGGTGTCAGTCAGTGAGGGTTAGGAATACCGGCACAGACCAGTAAACTGAAGCAGGAGGACTAAGCACCTTACCTAAGCTTTTTGCAGGCTATCTCTGCACTCTGTAGAGCAGGACAGGCCTGACAGTCAGACCACTCAGAGCAGAGACCTGGGTGCTTTAGCTGGGTTAGCCTGAAACTGTTTTTCTGCAGTGGGTTTCCATAGATGTCAAGGTAAGGAAGGGAGAGATGCTCATGCCCAGGTGGTGTCCCACCATGGAGAGCCTGGACATTGTCCTGGCTCTTCACGCTCAGACCAAATGAGGATGAAAGAGAGGTAGGATTAGAATTCATGACTCTCATTTCCCACCACTATCTGTACTTTACAAGAATTCCTCAAATAGCATAAGCTTAAAAATTAATGTAAATTAATGAGAAATATTAAATAGCACAGATTAAAGAAACGGCAGGTATAGGGAACAATCTATTTTACTGTGATTCTCTCTGATGTCTAAAACTCACCTGATCCACCTATAACTTCATCATCACTTTCCTTCCAGTGTCTTACCTCTGACTTCACCTAATTCCTAACAGATACCAATGGGAAAGCTGTTGTTGCCTAGTTGAAATCAAAGGACACAGGCATTATGCCAAACAATTATCAAACAACACGTTCAGACAGCTCAATAAAAAGTACCTGAGTTTTTGAGGGCCACAAAACCAGCAATTCTTACCACCTCAGAGCTCTCAATTGCACTTCATCGCTCAGAGGTGTGGGAACTTTTGGATCATGAGGTGTTCTCAAGGCAGAGAGGTTCCACATTGCAAGAGACTCTTGCAAACCCAAACCCTCAAACCCCAGCCTCTCAAAACCAGGGAGCAGCCACTGAAAACAGCCCCTGAGGCTTCCTGCCCCAGTGGCCTACACGACTTATCAGGTGGCAAATTTGGGTAGCCAAGAAACATTTTGCAATAGGCAATGTCAGCAGAGAAGTCTTAATGGGGAGGAGAGGAGAGGAGAGCCTCTTCCCCAGAAACACAGATTCAGCATAATGACAGATGTCAAACTTTCACCCACTTGCATGTTCCGGGGAGAAGTGGAACCTGCTGCATTAAGTGAATTTTAAAATCCCCAAATCTCTGTGGGGAAGAAGTTCAGTGTAATAACTGCACTTGGTGCTCTAGGCTGGCTTTACCCAAGGACTCTTAGTCCATCCTATGGTGCCTGTTTCACTCCACTTTAAAAGCAGATCACAAGAGCTCATAAAAGGCAGGATGCTGTGGGATGAGAGTGCCACAGAGCGAGGCAGGTTAGTGAACTTGATGTTCATGTGCCACTGCACTGTGCTGTAATTCCCCCCAAGGGCTCCAGGAAAAAGTACAAGAAAGTCCCAGTAACATTTCACCCAGCAGTAAGTAGTTTCTACTAGACCTCATTTAGGTATTTTTAAAGGCTCTGATTTGTCTCATTATTTTACTTGCTCTACTAAACTGAGGTCAACTTAATTTCTTTAGGACCTAAATAAATAAATGGATCTCAAGACATCTTTCCAGTGCCCTATCACAGATACCCTTGTTAGAGGAGATGCAAAAAAAAAAAGTGATTGTAAAAAGAAATCTTCAGAATGGTGTAAAGAAATTTCCATGGTTTTGAAACAAAAGTTTTAGCATCTTTGTCCTCAGAATTAACAGTGTTCTTGCTTTAAGCTACAACTAGTCGTAAAAAAGACATTTTGGAGAAAAGTCACATTACTGGAGGTTTCTGCAAGAAGCTGCTAAGAATAAAACTGTATTCATTTCCATTAAAGGACATGAGGCTCTCAGGGGCAAAGGAGTAGTATTTGCTTTGTACAGCACAGATCAGCTTTTGTGAAAACATTGGTTGAAATGATGAAACTGATGCAGATCGACACAACATATTTTTTTACTCCCATTTCTCAAGAGGTAGCAGCACCTCCTCCCACTGTAGGCAGCAGGAGTTGTAGATGTGATGTGCATCAAAAATGATGTCCTCTCAAAAATTAATGATAGCTAGTAAAAAACCCAAAGATCATGAATTGAACTTCCACATCCAATCATTTCCAATGAGCACAAAGTTAACCCTTGCATAGATATGTAGATACAAAAAAAGGTTTGCTTTCCCTGGTCTGCAGGCTCAGTACAAAACTTCTCCCCTCTGTATGAGATTAGGGGAGCTCTATGATTACCCTAATTTGCACCCTCTGCAAATAATCTCTAGGGGCTGAAAGGGAATCAGAGATAGGGAGGAAAAAAAGGCATCCCTGCATTTCTCATAGGCACACCCCTTTTCCTTTGTTTTCTGATTTTCCTGGCAGGAGAGAAAATGCTGATAAAAGTAACAAATTTAGTTCTGTGACCACATCTCCCATGTAGATAAGGAGACCCTCCCTGGACCAACACCACCTGCTTTAGACATAAATGTACCTCAGAGATTAGACACAGAGTGGCCTCATTAGGTGAGCAAAATCTACTTCAGATCTCACAGGAAATGGGAGGCACAGGAGTCAGTTTTGAAAATCAGCTCGCTTTATCCCAGTCCTGCCGTGCCTGCACATCCAAAAGCCATATCAAACCCTTTTGTCTTCTCTAGAGCCAATCTCTAAGGCCACGGATTCTGCTGGTTTTGCTTTAGCTTGGATATGTAGTGTCAACACAACAGCAGCTCCGGCTGCACGCAGATTGGTGGAGAAAGTAGGTCAACATGAGACAAGCTGTTCTCAGAGTAGCATTTCTCTCTCCTCTCCCTTCCCTCTTTGTAAATGAAGAGTGCTAAACTAGTTGCTTTGAAAAGCACATAGGCATTCACCCTGTCAAACGGGAGTAGAGCCGTTTTGCTGAATGTGTCACCGTTCTAGACGATTATTTATTATGCAATTTAGAACAATGTGCCATGTTTGTAATAGGCTTCATAGGAGACGCCACTTGCTAGTACCAAGATTCAAATTAATTACTAAAAAGCCGGTTTGAGTATTAGAAAACAAGGGGAGTATGTAAGCAAGACTAAAATAATTATAAATATTAAATGAATATTCATGAAAAATGCAAATTTTACACCGTTCATGGTTTTGTGTCGCAGAAAATGAGTTTCACAGTTGCACGTCAAAGGAACAGTCAGGAATTGTGTTTTAACTCAGAACACACTGTATTTAGTGAAAAGGTCTTACACGTTCATCAAACAAAAACCCTGTAACAATCCCGTGGAATCTCTGTGACCTGCCTCAGCTGCAGCACTGCTCAGGACATGGAGCTGCAATGTGCAGAGACGCGTTCCCATTTCTCAGATCTGATTTACCCTTCACAAATACCTACACAATTATCCTCAGGTGATAAATACAAAGCAGGAAGGAGGAGTGCCCATGGATGGATTAGTCACTAAACAGTCAAAATGAGCAAATTAATCTAATGTATGATTTATCTCCCATTCACACTATGAATTATATTAGGAACATTTAGAGAGTAGATTGGTGACTCCTTAAACTTCTCCACATCGTTCAGCAATCTCCCTGTATTTGTCCTAAGACTCCCATCCTTAGAAAACAGAACAAATCACTGTACATTTATGCATGTCAATACCAGGAATTACCTTGAAAGGGCACTCTCTCCAATCATATGATGAAGAGCTGAGGGCAAGTGTTGTACTACCAAAAATCTGTCTTACTTTACTTTCCCAGTTCAAGAAATATCATTAATTCCAAGAGGAATATTCATGAGCTAAGAAAGCCAGATTTGGAGCTGGATCTCATTCAAGTCCCCTGAAAGTCAATGGAGACTCTCTCAATGATTGTAAAATAAGAAGGGTTGGGCTTGTGCCCATGTTTAGTATTGGATATGCATTTTTCCATGCTACGTATTTTTCCTATATATAATGCAAATTTTTCTCTTAATTTTTTTTCCTCTGCTTAGAGTAATACTTGTTGTTAATGAGCATTAAATCCATCTCGGCTTTATGCTACCCTTTTAGTCTCTGCATAAGTAGTTTGGCAAATTTTCCCCTTAACTGCTACCCAGTGCTCAAGGGAAAAGCAGCCATACTCTGTTCCACCTTTGGACACAAGCTCCATGTCAGGCAAAGCTTCAGGAGAACAGAGCCTTTTACTCATTTGTTCTAAGCCATCACAGCCATTGGACTCCTCGCTCATATTAGAGCCAAAGACAAATACTCCACTGTCAGTCAGGTCAGTGAAGCCAGACATGGATGCAGAAGATGCAGGAATAGCAGAGGAAGTATTTTTTCATTTGAGACTTCTGGTGCAAAGATCTGCAGGGAAAAGTGCAAGTAAATATAATTTTATCTTCAGGGTAGCAGTTTATTTATTTGCAGTGCCATTGTGCTTGTATGGTTCAATCATAGACTAGGAGCCAATAATGCCAGGTCTTGTACAAATAGCTCAAAAAGTGAAGGCCAGCCCTAAAGAGCACTCATTTCTCTTATATATTTAGTTTACATACACAAGCAGAAAGAAACACATAATAATTTATCATCATGCTATCTGTAGAGACAAGAGTTCAAGCAAACAAGGAGAGAGTTGACTAATGCAGCAATAATATTTCCAAAGAAATTTCAGAGTAGCAATTAAAAAGAGGATTTTTGGAACAATGGGGAATATGCTTTAGCCAGATGTAGTCTCTAGGTGTCTCATTTAATTGCTGTTACATTACTGAAATTACTGCCTTGAAGTTCCAGCCAAGATCAAGCCCAACTTCTGGTAAAGAGGCACGATGCCTTACATGCATCACCAAGTAGGACACAGGCTCCACCCTGGCACTGAGGGGCTGGAGCAGGTCCAGAGAAGGGCAACAGAGCTGGGGAAGGGTCTGGAACACCAGGACTGGCTGAAGGAGCTGGGGGGGCTCAGCCTGGAGAAAAGGAGGCTCAGGGGGAACCTTCTTGCTCCCCACAACTCCCTGGCAGGAGGATGGAGCCAGGTGGGGGTCGGGCTCTGCTCCCAGGAAAAAGGGGATAGGAGAAGAGGAAACTGCCTCAAGTTGCAACAGGGGAGGTTCAGGCTGGATATTGGAGAAAATTTCTTCCCCAAAAGAGTTGTGAAGAGCTGGACCAGGCTACACAGGGAAGTGGTTGAGTCACCATCCCTGGAGGTATTTAAGAGATGTGTAGATGTGGCACTTGGGGACGTGGTTCAGTGCTGGGTTACAGCACTGAACTGATGATCTTAAAGATCTTTTTCAAACTAAATGATTCTATGAAATGGTTACACGACAGGTACAAAATTATTCTCCCACTTCAGCAGTGACCCTTTCCCAAGTAACTCCCCCAGCTGATCAGATTTAGGCAACTTCTTCAGGAAGGAAACAGGAAAAAGGGTTACACAAAGTGACCTGGCCATACCTGGAGCTCAGAAGTGTTGGATATCTGAGTATCAGTTTTATTCTTTGCTTTACTGCAGTCAGTGTCAATTGTACTTTACAGTTAACTTAGACATATTTTTTCTTTGCTCCATCTCTGCCTTACTTTTGGCAATTGTGATTGTGTCTTCTCTGATTTGTTTCATGTCAGAGGAGGGGAAAGAGAGGAAGAGAGATACTCGATCCGACGTGGGAACACATTCTTCTTTGTATCAAAGAGCCATCTGCTAATTTACAAAATACAAACAAAGTTACTGGATGTGCAAGAACCCCTGTTGGGAAGCCAGGCACAAACAGTGCCTGTACCACGTCAAGGAGTGCTGTGTTTATTCTGGAACGCACAGCTCCCTGAGTTTCTTTTATCTTGAGGTATTTTCCCTCCTTCTCCTCATTTTATTGATCTAAGTTCAGCATACTGAATAAACTCTAGCAAAATAATAAATACAGAATATTTATAGGCTGCTTTTCCTACTGTAAAAAAGGCTTTTCTAGACAGAAACAGAAATCATATGGAGCAGCAAGTATTCCACAGGCTGGTGCAGGAAAAGCTGACAGCCCTGCCTCCTCCAGCCTGAGTGTTTTGAAGCCCTGATCTCCACAGACCCTCTGTTTTCTGAGCAGTTGCATGTCACAAGAGCCAAGTTTGTCCCACAGCTCTTTTCATCCTCTCTCCCCACCTCCTCTGTGCGCCATGCAGGGCACGGCACAATGCAACATTCAGGAAATACCTCAACCTTGTCCTTTTTCAGTCGTCCTGCAAGTAAGACATAGGGGGGAAAAAAAAGAAAAAAAGAGAAGCCAGAGATGCCTCCCGTGCTCCTAATCTGCAGCGAGCAGAGAGAGGTGCAGCAGTTCCTGTGGTCAGACAGCTCACTGTGGTCTCACCACGGATTGGGAGGAAAAATGTCACCCCCTAGAAGAAGGACAAAAGAGGTCATCCAAAGGGAGTTTATATAAAGTGATTAAGTTAGCAGCAGTGTATGTTTAGTGTTCAGACCTTCTTCTTAATTCCAGCTGGTACTGAGGTTTTAAAACAGCCAGAAATATTTAGGTACCTGCAGACTGACCTGCAAACCGGTTTCCTAAAAGCTGGAAGTCTGCATGGAAAAGATAAGGCTGTGGACAAAACACAACTAACACAATACCCAGAAAGCAGGCTACTGAATGACCCATTTCTTATAAGCTGGACTAAAATGCACTTTAAAATGGAAGTTTTTGGAGTCTATGTTTTCATACAAATTTAGCATTTGTGTATCTTACCACACTGACAGGCCTGAAAGGTAGAGCAGAGACAGCAGCAAGAATAAACTAAACACATCTTTCTCCTCCTCCTGCCTCAGCTCAGGTGAGAAGAGAAAAAAGAAATTCAAAGAAGTCAGAATTCCCAAGGGAGTCTTTGTAGTCAGAGGAGTCTGGCACGCAGGGCCAGCCTGCCTTGCAGCGGAGCGCTGTGCAGCGCAGCACAGCTGTTAGCAGACACCGCCCCACATCAAAGCAGCTTCCCCGTTTCTGAACCCAAACCGACTCCCAGAGGGAGAGGAGGGTTTCCTGAGCATGACAGATCTGGGGGTAGGATGCAAGGTGCCAGCTGCCTATCTCTGTGTGGTGGTGTGGAGATGTGCTGTACCTCCGCGCCCACTCCAAACTCAGGCTCTTGGTGCAGTTGTTGATAAGGGTCACTGACAGGGACAGTCCTTAGCCATGGACATGTCCCCATCAGGAGGCAGCCTGAGGTCACCAGGCTCACTGTCCAGAGCCTACATGGACAGTCCTTGTCCATAACTACTTCCAGGCATCAACTTCAAGGCTATGAGAGGGTGACACAAAGGAAATCAGAGTGTCAACTCCGATGTCACCAACCCTGTATTTTTGAAATATAAACTTTACTTTAAACTTGCAACTATAGTCTGGTGCATTGCAGAGATACAACTGCACAAGTAAAATCAGGAAGCCAATCCACTGTGTTGTAAAATAACAAATGAACACGAGACTGCCCAACGTCTCACAAAGACAGGTCAAAAATTAAGAAACCTTTTAGATTTTGCAATAGTCCCAGACAGCACTAGTGAGTCCATCCATGTAGGTATGTGTATACTTATATACACATCCTGCTGGCATGAATAAGAATTAAATATGAGTTGCAGTTTGTCACCTAAGATGACAGATCAAGAATTCCTACAAAATTTGCCATAGTGAAAGGAAATACCTGCATTTCCTGGGAAGTAGATACATGCTGGATTAAGGATAGACTTTTCAATGTGTAGCTTACATGTAATGAACAACAAAACTCTATTTTCTCTGATGTTTGAGACAACTGTTCAGTAACCTGAAGCTATACCTATGCTAATATTTGCTATGTATGTGACAATTTAATTTCTATATTTCTCTTCTTCCTTTCCATTCAAAACCCTCCACTGTTTAACTGAAAAACAGTAGAAGTGAACCTGGATCCAGTGGAACCAGCTTAAATTCTGCTAATTTATGGGACATCTGATTTTACCCAGTGTATTTTTACAAATGGCCCTCAGAGTACCACAACATGGAGTGCCAGCACAGGAATCCTGTGAATGAAAAACCCAGCCCACTTTTAGAGAGGCACAACTGTTCAATGAGTGCAAAGCTAGGAGAGTTTTCCAGAAGGGTTAAAAAGTTAATTTTAGATAAAGCCCTGTCACCAACTTTTTTTCTGTTTTTCCAAGGGAACACCCCATTTTCAAGAAATGCTCCAGCATTCCAGGGTATCCAGTACCTCGCAGTAATTTTACGATTTCCAGGGCAGTTGCCACAAGCTTGATGTAAAGCTCCTCTGACACAGAGTCCTTGCAGATGCCATTATTGAAAATATGAGCTTGGAATTGGAAAACACTGGCTATGGCTCCTACAGACCTGAATGGGAAAATATTAAAGATGAATTAATTTTAACATCCCTTCTTGACTTTTTTTCATCATTCCTGCAAAGAAACTGTGTCACTCATCACTCAGAAGCATTCAATATTTTCTGTTTTATATTGTTTATACAGTGCAGAGCCTAATCACTCAAATATCCAGGCTATCATGTAACATCTTTCTCCTTGTGAAGGGACTACAGAGAATATTTGAGGCTGGAGCTGCTTTAAATAGTTTCCATTGCTCTGTGAACACAGCGTATGGTTTTTCCCAGTCATCCTCCAGCACTTTTCCATTGCAGCCTTCAAACGTCACACAGTGCCTTATGCACCTATCAGCTCTCCTGTTCTGTGGGGTAAATTTTAGTTTCACTCATGTTGGCATAATCCCACTAAAGCCAGAAGGATTGCCTGGGTTTATCTGAGATCAGAGGACAGCCTCAAGTTGGGCTGAGCTACATAAGTGTTTGGAAGGAGCAATTATGTTCTGCAGGGCAAGACAAGGGTTTCAGAATCTAGACTGACATGGGAGTTAGTATTCCCTGCACAAGGACATGCTAACTAATGTTGCTATTTGGCCTTGGGAGATATTTTTGCTGAGAACGTAATTTTTTTTTTTTTTTTTTGCATTGGAGAATGCCAAATTGCTGATCATTTAGAGTTTTCAATAAATAAAGTCAACAGTGCATCTGATATCATGAACAGTAAAGAGAGTGTTCTTTATGGATTATAGCAATGTATTACAGAAGAATATCCAGATGCTACCACTGATGATAGATTAAATAGATTAGAAGAGAGGAAAGAAATAAAATTCAACTCAAGCTTTTAGTGCAGCAGCAATGAACTAAAATTCTTATTCTCTTCTTGTCCCAAACGACTTGGCATTGCTTGGGCTCCCAAACAACTGTCATATTTCACACCAGAAATGGTGCATTCCAGTTTGAGTTTGTGTTTTAAATTCAGTTTTGTAAAGCATTGTGGGATTTTCCAGACTGAAAGGCATCATATATAAATTTAAAATATTATTATTATTTCGGCATTATTTATGGCTACCATCTGTTCCTAACTCTGTTACTGTCTCTTCTTTTTAATGTTCTTATCGCCTTGCTTATTACTTGCTAAATTGGTCAGAATTCAGCTCAAACTATCTTTGAGTTATATGTTCACCTCAACGAGTGCCTGCCAAGAATGATGTTTATGGCATATCTTGCATGGATTTTAGAATTTCTGAAAGTAATAAAGCAGTGAATGAGATTCCTTTCTTATCACAAATTAGAATCTGTCATATTAATAGAGTAATATAATCTTGCCATCACTTCCATTTGTTTCTTTCATCAGACTGAGAGGAAGGAGAGGTTAATTTCACGTTCATTTAGGCTGTTTGTTTAGAAGGCCTAGAGGAAGCTGTTGGTTTATTTTTAAAGTCTTCAGGAATAATCATTCCAAACCTGATTCTCCTACTCCTTTGTGTAAAACAACCTCACTCTAGAAGCCACAATGTTGACACCCATGAGGCTCCTCGGGGCTGGGCTGCTCTTTGCAGCACAAGGGCATGACTGAGCTCTTCATCACCTGCAGGGACAATGCTGGGGATGAAAGATGGGCATGGGAAGAGCCTGGTCCCCGCTGCCTTCTGTGGCAGGGTGGGATATACTCCATGTTTTGCTGGAGCGTGGTCAGATTGTGCACATCCCACCTCCGCTCTCCCACGATGCTCTCCACGGCTGAGCTTGGTGGGGTCAGAATTACAACTGGGCACTGGTTAATGAGATGCAAAGTACACGGTATTTCCCTCATTCCTGGGAGGATGACACTGGCACACCACCACAGTTCTGCCTACAGTCACTATTTACTCCATATTTACTCTTTTAGAAGCTGTCCAAAGCATAAACCTTCACATGAGCTGTTGTCATGTCAGCTTTCACAAGCTTCATGCAGACAATAATGAACAATTCAGGGGAAAAGTCTTGGAATAGGATTTGTGAGGTTTTATGAGAAACTATGCAGCAGAATCACTGAATAAACTACCCTCACCAGCAGCCATTGCCACACTACAGCTGCCTGCAATTTTTATTTTCTTGGGTTTAACTTCACAACTCTACTTTCTTTTTTCTCCTTGCTTCCTCTTGGCTGACATATTATATAGCTGCTGAAATGATCCTCTAGCCAGGAATGCTGGATGAGCAGCTGCCTGTGGATTAGTGCCAGCACTGCACTGGAAACTGGAAAGGAGCACAGGCTGGCTTTGCCCCTGTGTCTCCTTCCAGACACAGATAAAAACCCCAAGTTCCTCGCTGGAGCGTTGCTCCCATCAGTCCCTGGAGACGCCTCAGCATTTTCAGGGGCTGAGGATGCCAAGCTGAGCTTCCTACTTCTCTGGCTGGGTTTCGAGAATGCCAGGCTGAAATCTGTGAGGCATCAATTATAATCCTGACTGCATCTCTCAAAATAAATGTTTTGTGCATTTTTGTAGCAGATCATCCAATAATAGCACATAGCTCCAGCAACTAATGGAGCACAAGTCTGCTTCCAATGTGTCAGATAATAATTGTGCTGTAACACCGCAGTGCATACATGAATAAATACAATTCCAAATTCAATGAGATACTTTCCTTCTGCTGCTCCTCCTGCCGCAAATGAATACACCAGCAATTAATTACCGTGCTCAGCAACTCCCTGCAGCAGTTGTGTAATAGAATCATTTTCAGTCCCTTGTCTCGTAACCTTTGAGATAAGTTTCATGGGTCTGGAATGGCAAGCATAAAAATATATGGGTTTGTTCATTTAGTGTTTGTAAATGTTACAGCTCTCAGATACCAGCCATAACTTTCAGAAAGTTCTATTCCAGTGCTTATAAATCCTGCAGTATATCTGAATATCAGGATCATTTGAGCTCACAACGGAAAGTAAGGGATCTTCTTCAATTAGAAATATTTGCCCATTACTTTTTATGGTAAAACTTACTTATATTTGTATTATTAATATTTGAGAAATTGATATTGGTTCTTACTAGCTGTCAACCATTTAGGTGGTTAAGACTAAACCAGTATATTCCAGCCTCATAAAGTCACTGGAAGTTCTGCCACTGACTTCAGTGTAGCCAGCAGAGTTACTACTGTCTATCACTGAAAAAAATTAAAGAATTTAAACTAGTATCCTGTCGTCACACCTCTGCTTCTTTAAACAATTACTTTTAGGATACACAACTGAAAGTTGCTGAGCTCTTCAGACATTGTGAAAGGACTTCCACATTGAGAAAACCACAGAGCCATTTCCTGATCCTATTTTGCAAGCGTTTAAAGTCCAGGGAGGTCACGTGCCTGAAGCTGACAACACAGCACAGGATGAACACTGAGCAGACACTGTCTAGGTGATGAAATGCAATGCAATCCTGCAAGTGTCTTGATGACAGTATTATCTATGTTGCACAGATGGTTCAGAAAAAGCCAACTTTCTCTGGTTCTCCTGGGCAAATGCGAGTCCAAGTGGGGAAAGCATAAGAACTGGGAAAAATAGGTAGGGGAGAAATTTTTGGAGAAATCTAAGCTTTCTGAATCTGAAATTAGTCCACAGATCCTTGGGGAAATGACTTTCCAGGCTGAATGAGCAGCAAGAGCAGAACTGACAAAGCTGAAAAATAAACCTCTTGAATCTACAGACCAGGCTTCAGCCAGGAATAGTACCACATATGCAACACACCAAGAAAATAAGAAAAAAATAAACCCGAGCTTTCCAACTGAAACCACAGCATGACCCTGTGCTTAGAGAAATGGACTGGGACTCAGTTCTGCTTCTGCTGCTACTGGCTATACAACCAGAGCTGTCTTCAATGTCATCCTTTAAGACAGCCACTCTCTCCTAGATGTATAGTGCCCAGAAAATAAAGTCTTTGCAGACAAATTCTTAAAAAATAATTAATTCCAAAAGTTCTAAGGTGCCCCTAAAGCCAAGACATCAAGAATAGCATTACCAGGAGTTAAAACTAGTCATAAAGCATTTTTAAGACTCAAATGGTAACCAAAAAAATAGTAAATTATGAAATGATAATAATTTATGAAAATAAAATTAGCAAATATGTTTCCTAAGTTCTGTCTAGCTTTGCTCCTCACATCGCTACTCAATGAATATTCATGCAGCACTGATTAATTTATTAAAGCTGAGCTCAAGACTACACAGGACACATACTGAACTCTGATGTTCCTTCTCTAAGGAAGTCTTTTATTGGGTTATTTCAATCTGTTAGGTATCCCAAAAATGGGAGAAAAACTGAATTTCCCTCCTGCTGAAGAGCTTTGGCTTCATCATTTTTAATACAAATGCTGACAATGAATTTGGTTTAGATCCAACCATATCCTTAAACTGCATGCACAGTGACTGGAGATACTTCTGGACCTGGGATTTGCTCCTGCAAGCTGAGGGACAGCCACAGTCCCTCCATACCACTGGGCAGTTTTCCTGAACCAGTGTGCAATGGCATCTCTAGCTGGCATCTCATAATTTCACAGTGGGATTTCTTCCCATGGTCTTTATCTCTGTAGGTGCTTACAGAGGCTGATCTCTGCCTTTGAGGCACATGGGATTTATTGGTCTTGACACCACATTTTGTAGGGCTTAGCCATATTTGGCATATTCTGTTGAGGACAAGAGCCATCCCACACTCACTGGTGACTTGGCAGAGCTGGGCTGACCTGCGCCACATGCTCCTGAGTGACTCCACTGCTGGTGTCTGGACAACATCCACCACCAAGGTGCAGTCCTTTATCTCTGCAGTTGTTCACTGATCTTCATTTATAACCTTTCCAGAGAGGCCTTATCATCCTCTCTCAGAGCACGGGGTTCCCCAGTGCAGCCACTCCCCAGAGAAACTGGGGATAAAGTCCTGATTATTGTTTATCTACCGTCTTTCTCCAAACCACCAGACTGCAGCAGACTGGGGCCTTGCTGCCAATCTGACATACAGAGAGGTTCAAAACTTGTTTCCAGCTGTCATCTGTCTAATCAAATCACCTCTCCACTTAAAAAAACTGGTGTATAACTGCTGCTCTCCTCTTTGTACCTAAATCCTCAAACTTACATTCTTATTGTAGGGATTCAGTCAATGGAGTCAAGCAGATTAAAAATAAAAGGAAGAAAAAAGAAAAAAAGTTTTTTTGCACATCACATCAAAAAGCAATCGTTCAGCGACACATGGTTTGTGAAAGATTTTGTTCAATCTTAGTGCATTACTAACCACTTTTCCATGCTGCCTGGGCCTCTGGAAACAATTGAAACCTGAGAAAACACATGGGATATGTCCTCATTTTCTATTATATTTTCTTAATAGGATGGCAGGTGAGTCAGAGTTGAGACTTCATTTGTGCAGGAAGTCTATGGATCTAACTTTAATCATCTACAAATAACAGTAAGGCAGAATATCAGGAAGGAAATAACTGTAGGGTTGATTATCAAGAGATCCCATATTTCTGTACATCTCCATGCAACCTTAATTCCTTCATTTCGGTCTTCTTGTCTATATAGATGGTAACAGATCACAGAAACATTGTGGGGATTAATTACTTAACGTCCTTATTTTGCCTTTGAAAATGTAAAGCTCTCTGTGCCTACCAGTTTAGGTGGATGTCCAAAGGGATTTACAAAAGTACTTAAGCAGGTTAAATGCCTGCGTCCCACTGACTCTCAAAGACTTTCCATAAACCTGACGCTATAAGTGGAGTAGCAATAAAGGAGAATGCTGTCCCCCCATCTCTGTACTGGTCAGGAACTGGAACAGTTTATGTTCTAATGACTACAGCTCAGTCTCAGGCAGCCCCTTTGCTCCTGGCTGACACACTGATCTGAACTTAGGTGCCTATCTGGTTCAATGTCTTCCGGTCTCAAACCAATCCCTAAAATCAACAGGAAGCTTAAGCCCTTCAGGTGTTACTGTCCAGGGAGGGTTTCTCACCTGAGTGAGAACAACTGCTACACCCAGTGCTGGACACCCACAGAATGGACACATACAACGACAGTAACGTGGTGCAGAGGGACACAGTGCCAGGTGCTCTGCTGGAGCTGCCACTTGTTTGAGTCTTCTTGGATTACTCTGCGCTCCTCTGACATAACTGGCAAGTCCAGACTCCAACATGCAGGACTCCTCCCAAGCCAGAGCCCACAATTAACTGACTATAGAGGTTTCCTAACCGCATAAAGCTGCTGTTGCAACTGGTTGCATTTCTTCCATTAAATTCTAATTAAGACATTGCTGATGAGTTGCTTTCACCATCAGCTCAGAGACCTCGTAAGGAGGGTTCAGAGATAACAAAACTAGGTGAGTTCTTCCAGTCAGTACAGCTGACCAGTCCAGTGGCTCAGTCTAAAATGACCAAGCAAAGGTGTGTGTG
This sequence comes from Edolisoma coerulescens, assembly GCA_013397115.1. Taxonomy (NCBI): domain Eukaryota; kingdom Metazoa; phylum Chordata; class Aves; order Passeriformes; family Campephagidae; genus Edolisoma; species Edolisoma coerulescens. The sequence continues at coordinate 1,283,477 of VWZW01005955.1, forward strand.
AAGACTGAACAGACCCAGCTACAACCAAATCCCTCAAGTACAAATATAGGTGAAGGTCAGCTGCCCACAGGTATCCACTGTTTCTTGGGTAGGTTTTGCAGTTCGGCATTGAACTGTCCATAATGTAGCAATTTTGGGCTACCCAAGTGACCTGGTGTCATGTGTCTAACGTAAGCCTTACCCCTGGATGGAACAGAAGATGTACCCTACCAGCAGTAAGGAGTTAGAAACCTGGTTTTGTCATCAGAGAGGCATAGTGAAGGATAAAAAAAAAGAGGCTTAAATTACTTTGAAATGAACTAGAGAAATTGGCTAGTGCAGATGGCAGCAACTGCTTTCCTCTCTGGTAGGCTCTGCATCTTACCAGGAGCAGAAAATGGTAGAGCTCAGGGTTTTTTCCCTTGATAATTGCCTGTATACAGGTGGAACTTGAATTTTACAAGTCTTCAAGCCCAAATTGTCTTAGGAGCCGTCTGTTTAAAAGAACACATTTCTCTTTGCACATTTCGGTCAGCACTGCAATCAAGGGAGCCACATATGCTGGATCCTATTCAACTTAATGGATAGAAATTTGGCAGTCGAGTGTTCTCCATATGGGGATTTCAGCTGGAGAAAAGCTTCTGCCTTTGCTATAAAATAGACTGGGGATTGTTCCTTTCCAGAGGAAGCTGCCTCTTCATCTAGGTGGTTGAGGAGAACTGGATTCAAAAGCGAGCTGGCTCTTTATGTGGAATTAGGCACTAGTCAAAAAAAATCACCCAACATGCTGGCTTTCAAAGGGTGTTTGGGATGTTCCCCTGAAATTCTGAGGAGTTATTACCCATTTTTTCTTGACTGTATTTCTAGTTTAAGTTTTGTGAAGAGCACCCAGGGAAATAGATTGTCACATCCATCAAATATAACTGGTAATGAATCAATGTGTCTTTCAGTCATTGAAGGAGCTGTGAAGGTTCAGAGTAGTGTTGGAAGATTCAACAATCTAATAAAAACCCAACAAGTTATTTCACCAAGCAAAATTATACTGGGATAAATGTACAAATACATTTGCTCAATATGGTGCAGGTATAATCCCTTCATTGTCCACCCTTCTATACAACTTTCTTCTTCATTAGAACAAAGAAGTTTAGCCTGAAATAATTAATTTCTGTAGGCAAAGCCTAACATTTCCATAGCTGCCAAAGGGAAAGCAAAGAACAATTGTAAGGACAGGGGAAAAAACTCACAATGAGATTGCTGGGAATAATTCCAATAGCATGAAATTAATGTAAATCACAAATAGCTCCTGTGAAGCTAAAGTAAGAATCAGTGAGAAACCAGAATCAAGTCCAATAAGTTAAGTATGAATCAGTGAGAAAAGAAAAACAAAAGCATTACCACAACAGAGAGATTTAATAACATAGTAAATTAATATTAACACTGAATGATCGCTAAAGAAATAAATACTTCCCTAATAATATTCAAGTCATATGGTGGTAGTTTCTTGCAGGAATGGTATAAATCTTAATGATTATCTTGTCTCTGCAAATCCTGTGGAAGCTACACAATCCAAAAGGATCTCACTACAGCTTTCAGAAGATGCCTCTTTCTGATCGGGGTTACCTGGAATAATGGATGGTATCCTGATGGTTATCAGGTAAAGCAGACACACAGAAACCTACCTAGAGTCTCATAACTCTCCTGCTCCATCACTCTAAACATGTGCAAGTCTCTTTTCCTTAAATGGTTGTTTTGTGGCAGCTCCTCAAGGAAGAATAGCCGGGGGCCCAGCGTGGCTTGCACAATGCAAGCAATTACAATTCTTTCTCTGCTGCTTTTACATAATTGATATAATTAATGTTTTTAGGCTCAAAATTAATAAAAACCACATGCAATTCATTGGAGGATTTGTTCTTCACGATTTGGGCTCATGAAAAGAACTGAAAATATTACCCTTAACTAGTTTATTTCAGACACTGGTTCACTCTTTGAAGGTGTTTGTGTCTGCAGCACAGGTTGGGATGAATTAGAATATATAGGATGTTCTGAGGTGGTGCCTGTGTTTTGTCAGTACTGCCCTGCTTTGGTGAGGTATTGGCTTTTGTTGTCTAAACGGGCTCAGATACGTCATTCTCATTACCAAGGCTTATTTAATTCATTTACTAGGTCATTGCTTGGGATAATATATGCAAATGGTACATATTAAGAGTGATATGAATTACATCAAGCATTGCCATTTATGTGGAAAATTCATCAAATGTTAATGTAAAATCTATAAATAGAAAGAATAAAATAATAATAAAACACGAATGTGCCGCGAGCATAAAAAATGAAGACCCTTAACTGCCCATTTATTAAGCAAATAAGGACGGTACATCCTCAGCCAGGGAGAAAACAGGCACCAGAAAATGACTGTGTGCCACAGTGACACTGATAACCATTTAAATCAGGCCCCCAGGATTCTGACAGGGTATGTGCTTGTGAATGGGGAAGTGAAAATTCATGTCATAAAGGAATTCCAACAACTGTGCTGGTTAGAAAGTGGTAGGAGAGATTGAAAAAATAAGCCCACGGATTTAGTCTTTATGACAAAGCTAATCACAGATTGCTTGGGCACTCCACCAAACAGTTGAGAGAAACTATAAACCCAAGCATGGTGTTTTATACCATTTTGAGGCTATATTTCATAATTCTGTGATTCAAATGTTCGTGTTTGCAGGAACAGCCAAGGATGTTACTGGCTAGTCAAAAAGTGCTCTGAATCTGTAACAAATCATTTTTTCTCATCTTGTAAGAACAAATAGTCACTTATCATTCTAGTATCTGGTGGAGAAACATCCACAGAATCTCATATATTCCTACATAATTTGGCATAACTGGCAGGCTTTTCTAAAACAGAATAACTGAATAGTAATGAGGGCCATTAATGATTAGAAACATTACAGAGAGTGAAAAATTAACAATATACTTTCTTGTACTCATTGGCTGCTTATGAGAACAGAATTTTTGTAGGAATCCTGCACATTTATTACTCAGGGAGAGGATATCAGAGGCAAGTTATTTGAATTTTCACTCTTATAAAAAAGTTCTCATTATATAGCCTGAATTGTTACATTTCAGAAATACAGCCAACATCTCCCTTTTTTCCTAGAGATTCATATACTGTTCCCCTACTCAATAGTTTTAAATCAAGTTCTCCTTTTCCCATACATTGATAACCATTAACACCATCCACACATTCTTTCAGGAATCAGCCATCGCTGTTCTGCATGTTAATTCTGCTCTTATGGCTGCTGTTTTAAATGAAGCCACTCTTAGTTTTCTTTAAAATTCCAGATGCCATTCATTTCTTTTATCAGCCTCTAACAGAAAACATACCTAGAGCCTTCTCAATCCGTATTGCTGGCCTTTATAAATCTCAATCATAAAGCAGTGAAGCGATGCTTAACATCTGCTCATCCTTGTAACAGAGAGGGGGAAAAGGCCCCACTCCTCCAATGGCAGTTGTGCAGATTTCCCAGAGAGGCTCGTGTAGTTCCGTGCTCTGTGTTGCACAAGCAGAATTATAAATCACTGACACTTAATTCCCCCAACAAACAAGTTTATGCGAGCACGGTCTTCTCAAATATGATCTGCTCTTCCTGGTTTGCATTTGCCCATTTTGAAATACACCATTTGTGTCACCACAGAAGGCCAAATCCTGCAGTGCTGGTTTATTCCTAATAACTACCACTTACAAAAAGTCTAACTTAGATCCATGTTAGTGAGTTACAGCTTTTGATTGAAATTGATATTACCTGGATAAGGTAATTAAACAGAAAGCAGGTAGCCTCCCTCCTTCTCAGCCAGACTTACAGGGAACGTGCCCAAGTCACGATTGCAAAGTGTTATACAAAATATATTTAGTATATTTATAGGTCAAGAAAGACCACATTCCTTTGGTTAGGTCGATTACATTTGGCAGGTACAATAGGAAAGAGAACCAATTTTACTGATGCTTGGACAAACCCTAAAGCACAGGACAAAAATTCTATTCCTGCACTTAAATATGACAGGATATATGATTGTGCTTTATATGGAAATTCCATTTTTAAATACTTCATAAAAAGGAATAATTATTAATATGCCTATTAAAAAATTAAAAAAGTGTTACAAACTGCTATTTCTTAATAGACTGCTAATAAGGGTGGTTTCTATGTCCTCTTCCCCTAGACTTTGCTTACTTCCCTACAATTCCTATTGCTGCTGCTCAGTTTATTAACCTCATGTAAACAAAACATTAAAGCAAAATGTTACCAGATGTTTCAAAGAATCTATGAAAACCCACCCTTAGGTTCTTTAGGCTTGAGTCATTAATCTATAAATTCTTTGGTTTCTTTTCTACTTAAACATTATAGGATTTTTCCAGAAGGATTTGGTGCTCTCAAAGGTAAAATATCGCTTGCCTATTAATGCATGAAATCTCACTAAAGTCACTGAAACTACTCGTGTGAAAAGACATCCTCAAGTTCATTATGGAAAGATTAGCCATTTGGGCTTAAGGAAACTGTACACAAAGTGCCACGGCGAAGAGAAGTAGTTTCAGTCTCTCTCATTTACATGCAAAGCAAATTCTTCCACCATTTGCTTCCAATTTGATAACTGAGCAAAAGCATGATAATAAATAACTCAAAAGAAAAAAAAAAAAAAGTCATTTACTTTAATAAACCACAGCTTTAGCCTACAGGCACCCGAGGATCTATTTCTTCTGTCGCCCTGCAGGGAAGGGAGGAGCTGCTGAGGAGACCTCCATCTCCTCATCTCACTCCAGGCACTGCTCGGCCACTTTCTCCATCTGTGGATGCCTGGATGGTGCAGAGCAGCTTAAGACTTGGAGGAAAATTTAATCAAAGGCACACGAAAAGCCCAAAATAAAACAGAAGCCTACACATCCCTATATAGGTATTCTTGAAGGGGCCCAACACAGTTCTGTGCAGCTCCCAGTCGTGTTTCCCAAGGAGGAAAATCCAGACCCACACCCCACAGCCTCTCCTCCCAAGACTGCCTGGAAGAAGGACAGCGCTTCCCAGAAAGATGGCTGGAATGGTTGGGAACTGCTGAGCCTTCCACAAAGGAATTAAAAAAATGAAAAAGCTGCTTCCTGTTGGCAGCCTCCCAGCAGAAGATACTGGCAGTCCTGTTCCCTTCCCGTCCCCTCCCCTCCCTTCCCTGCAGGCTCAGGAAACTGCAGCTCCGGGCTGCACCAGGAGACTCTCCCTGTTCCCATGTCCAGGAATCTGAAAGGATTTTGGCATGGCTGTGTTAACCCTCAGAGCAGAGCTCTGCATTTTGTAGTCCAGGCACCAGAGAAAACACCTTTCTAAAACCCTGCCCACAAATTAAAGCCATGAATAACTCCTTGGGGGTGTGAAGCACCACCACACCAAGGTGTCACATCATCCCAGGATCACCTCAGGCTCAGCAGAGCAGCCCTTGGTGTCACATCCAGCTGCTGGCTTGGGTGGCACAGGGTAAACCTGCAAAACCTGGCTGTGGATACCATTCCTGACCCTCATCTGCACAGGAAAGCTGCCGTGGTGCCACAAGGCAAGGAGACAGCAGGGACTGGGACTATAAAGTACAGAGAAAGAGAGCAAGGAAAGGTTCACACATCCCTCTCGAGTCCTGAACTGGAGACAATTCCTAAGAAATGAGCACTGTGAAAGAGAAGGTGCACAGGCAAAAAAGCAAATTGCTCATAAGAAAAACCAGTTACCATATGGAGTAAGTCTCATCGAGATTACCAGGCAAGACAGCAAGAGGCTGTCACAGGCAACTCTAGAGAAAGCACTCTAAAAACGGGTCATTTAATAAAAAATTGTCTCCTCTTTATACCTTTTTATAGCAAAAGTAAGGTGGAGAGATTTTGGCAAAATTCCCGAAAAAAAGGTTAAATAAATACTAAAAAATATATTACCTTTTCTTTAAAATTCAGTAATTTTTTTTCCTTAAAATATCTCTATCAATAACTATCCATATCTCTTCTGAAATCCAAATATTTACTATATTTATTAGTATCTAATCTCAGTCTCACCAAAACTGACGGAAATTTTGCCAGGCTTCATCCTCATTGATGCAGAGCCTCTCACAGAATATTCTCACCTTTTTTCTAAGAAAAGTTTGAGCCCTAGTCTAGGACACACCTAAACATATAATCCACACATAAATATCTATGATCTACCCAATTATGCCGGAGGTTAAATTTTGATTTGGAGGACAAGTACAACAAAAACCCTGAAAAAAGAGGAAATAGTTTGTCTAAGTAACAGTAGAGAGCAAACTGGTAATATGGCAATATATATATTGCCTGTTAAATTAATTCACTATTACTGGTCCCATACTAAGCAATTAAGCAAACTTTTAAAAGTTCTTAAGACAGATCATTTGCTCCTCCATCCATCTGAGCAGGGGAGTGGTTTTATGAATATGAAATAATTTTTTTTTCTTAAAACCAGAATTGTACCATTGTCCATATTCATACTGAGCAAAGGAAAATTCATGGTGAGGTTAAGGAATCAGTGACTTGCTTCGTGGAACAGAATCTGGCCATCTAAAGTGTCTCTGACCCTGTGGCAGAGTTTCAGCCCATACTTTAAGATCAGAAGCCCTCCCGAGCTGGTCGCAGCAGTGCTATTATCCATTACAAGGCAGAAGCAATGAAACCACGTGAAATCTGGCGTGGGGCCCAGAGCTGAACAAGGCTGTTGCAGACTGGGCTGACACTGATATATTCTCTGCTTTCCACACAAGGGCTCTAAGTTTTCATGGCTGCAGCAGGGCCACCACAATGCTGTGCTCTGCTCTAAGAAAGGCTGATTCACAGCAACGTGAGGTGGTGCAGCCAAGAGCTGAGCGTGTCCTGCAAGGGGCAGAAAGGACCCAGGATCACGTTTTATCACTGATATAGTGATTATTGGCCAAGTGTTTGGCTACACAGACCAAGAGGAGCCTCAGGACACACCAGTCTTCTCTGCAATGATAACAACCTAAGTTCAGGGGCTGGACATCAATGCGTATTCAGAATTAAAAAAAGCACAGTTGAATAATGCATCATGATGCTTTTTATCATGGTTTTTCATCCAAAAAAAAGAGACGTAGGAAAGCAATTATAAGCTATTTAGATGGGCTCATAATCATCGTTTTCCATAGAAACTTCAGAGCCTGTCAATGGAATATACAGAAATATCTGAAATGCTAATTGTCACTACATAATTGGTACAAGGCTGAAACGTTAACTAGGAACTATCTGGGCACTCAAGCAACCACATCTTTGAAAATAACGCAAAGAAGGCACTTCAGTCCCCTTCTGCAAACCTCATCAAGTACTGTGCAAAGAAAAACATGACACCAAAGTCCGATGAACACAGCAGCTCTGGAGGTACACAGTGCAGAACAGAATTTATCCAGACAATGGTATAATTCTGGTTTTAAGAAAAAAAAAATCATTTCACATTCATTAAAAAGCAACCCTGCTCAGATGGATGGGGTGGCAAATGGTCTGTCTGAAGAATTTTTCAAAGTAGTTGTAAGGACTGGGATTTCTTTGACCCAAGAAAAATCAAAGGCTGAGAAGATGCAGCTACTGTTTCCAGATGTACATATGGGATGTAAGAAGAAGAGATGCTTAGGCAAAAAGACAGTGTTTGCAATAATCATAAATATGTTGCAGAAATCTGAAGGACATTTCTAATAATCAGTGAAATTCTGCAAGAAATTTCTAATAGGAGCAATAGAAAAAGGAAAAATCTAGCTAGATTTTAAATGGATATTCTGTTTCTATGGAGCTTTAGCAGTGAAGAAGAGCACAAATAAAACACTGCTCTTGTAAATAAAAATACTTGCTAATTTATCAAAATGAACATCAATTTGGTATTGGTAACTATGGCACAGGAAAAAAAAGTTTAAAAATTTGCAGCAATTTGAAAAATTAAAAAATAAAACTACCAGGAGACACAACCTCCCTTGAGCTTCATAGTTATTTATCTACATTGGACAAAAGTTACTCCTACAGCAAATGTTGTTTCCAGTTTCATTTCTTTCAAATACAAAAGCTCTCAGCTTAAATACGAGCATCACACAGATTTGAAACGGTAATAACAAATTCCATCCTTTCTTTTGTTCAACTACCTAAGAATAGACATTACTACAAAAAAGAGCAATTTGCTGGCTAACCTGAGCTGGTGGGTCCTTTTCAGCGAATCACATCACACTTATATGACTTACAAATATTAAAAGCAACAGATTACCCAGGAAAGGACAATACTTGCTATTTCGGGTTCTAAATGTTGGTTTAAAGTGAACATCTTCTTAAGAGAAATGAAATTTTGTTAAGATATAAACCTACAGTTCTAACCACAGAAAATTGTGAAGTCTTGAATTAATTAGAAGTTATCAACTTCCTGCACCAGTTGTGAGTCTGTCTTGCAACGCCATTACTAAAAATCTTTGCTATTTGGCTTGTTATTTGTAGTTATCCTTGAGATCTCTGTAATATGTTATGGAGCGTCTAAATGTCAGCGTGTTCCATCTGATATTTGTCTCCTGGGGTTGGATTTCCCAGCTGCGTCGCTCCTCCACGGACGTGGCAGTTGGCAGACAGGCTGAGTAAATTCAGGGATTCCATTAGTGTGGCAGCAAAATACAAAGAACAAAGAATGGTCCAGTCATTGATTTCCCATTACATTTCCATCGGATAGAAAGATTACACTTGGCTACTACTGCCAAAGAGAACTTGTTTTATTCTGGGTAACTCATATTTAGATTGATTTTCCCTAAAAATAGAATTTTTATAATTGCTCTTTCCTGTTCTATGTCTGCCTTTAGGGAAGAATTCCCAACACGGGAGGAGGAACACTCACAATACCTTTATGAGAAGTTGCAGTTGAAGAGATCAAAACCTCCACCAGCAAGGGACATAGGCACCAAACTCCCATAAATGTGCTGAATTCCCAAGGAATGGGTATCTGCATTGTTTTGAAATAGATGCTCAGTTAGAACAGTAATAATGAACCAAAATCAACTACTATATTTCAAATATAGCCATTGGTAGAAGACCAATCCAGAACTCAGAATTAGTAGAAATATCCTTGTTATTTTGTTTGTTCCATTTATTTTTGGCAGTTTCTTTGCTCTTATTTGGCAATACTGGCCAGGAGTATCAGACATCCACACTCTCTAATTTTTGTAGCACTGGAGAGCTAGAAAACTGAACACACTGCAACTCAAAAGGAATCTAGTGGTCTTATTTCTTCACCAAAACTGAGTGAAACACACGAAAAAGACAAACAGCAGGAAGAAAGAAAATGAAATTCAGTTCTTCTTTCAGTTTTAATATCCTAAGGCACAGATTCCAAAATACAGTATGTCACCAGCTGCATGCAACAAGCACAGCAAAAACTAACCTCTGCTTGCTCCCTGTTCCCCGGAGGGCAGTGACCAGTAACAGATGCACAAAGAAAATGCTCTAAGAGCATTCCCCCAGTAACTTTCACAGCTCCTGGCAATCTGCAGTCTGAGGACTTCCTGAGCTGGAGGTTACATCAGCATCTTCCTGTTTAGTAGCCCTCAATGGACCTTTCTTTCATGAATTGTCTAATCATTTTTTAAACCTATATATATTTTGGCATACGAAACATCCTGTAGCAATGGATCCCATGACTTAATTGTGTGTTGTGCAAAATGAGTACTTCCTTTTGTTTGCTCTCAATCTGCAGCGCAGATTATCTGGTGCCTTGGAGGTGCTGCATTCAGAGAAATGAACATTTCCACCACCGCCTGGCCATTTAAAACCTCTGTCCCAGGATTTCTGAGCACCCTCTTTCCCCACTGAAGAGTCTTAGGACTGTCAATGTCTCTTCCATGGCCATAGTTGACCATTCCAAAATATCCTCTCTGCCTTTCCTAATTATATATTGATTTTTTGGAGATAGAACTGCACATCTGGACTGGCTGGATCGACAGGCCAAGGTAGTGATGGAGTCACCAGCCCCAGAAGTATCCAAGAAATGACTGGAGATGGCATTCAGTGCTATGGTTTAGTTGACAAGGTGGTGTTGGTCAAAGATTGGACTCGATGATCTTGGAGGTCTTTTCCAACCTTAGTGATTGTATGACTCTGTTCTATAAACATACTCAGAATGTCAATGTGCCATTGAGTACACTGGCATACAGCAATTTTTTATATCATTTTCCATTTCCTTCCTAATTATTCCCAATAATTTCTTAGCCCTTTTCACTGCGTCAGAGAGTTGAGGGGCATTTTCAGAGAACTATTCATGTCCAAAAACTTCTCTCAGCTTTAATTTTGACTAAAATCTTCAAAACTAATTTAACACCAGAAAACCTGATCAACTCACTGCTCCTGATCAATTCTTTTGTTCAGCTATGAATATACTAAATAGTGGAGATTCCCAACCCAGATGTCTGGAGGAAAGCACCAGTTCTCCTTCTAATGAAAAATGAGAAAAATTTATTTCATGTCTGTTCTATCTGCTTCTCGTTTCCATTTATTGCAATATCTCTCCTACCAGCACCTGAACACAAGACAGGTCTTCAGCCTTGGCACCGTAAAGGAAAAGCAAACTTTCCTCCAGAGTGAACACCAGTGCAAGTAACTCATTCAGCTTTTTGCTATGTCATTTTTCATGCATGTGTATTTTACACATACACTGGCTGTGCAGCTTCTCTGGCAGAATCTCTTCTCTGGAGAAAAGGGGTTTTTTTCTTCAATGGTTTTATGCCTTCAGCAAGTTGTTCCTCAAAATCTTCTTAGGTCTGCCCCATGGTTTTGTATTTATATATGGTCTGGTTTTATATTTAGCCAGTCAAGGTTATGCTCTTTTTCCACCTCCCATTTTGAGCCAGATGCTTTTTTATTTATAAAAGCCTCCTTTTGCTCTGCTATTTAACTTTGCTGCTCCTTCTTGATAGTGGTATATATTTACTCAAAGCCTCTAAAACAGCATAACAGCCCTAAGAAATATTTACAAGCACTACCACTAACTCATTCTATAATACAGTTATATATATATACATTACTTTGAAACACCATTTTTAAATGCAATGAAAGTATAAACAAGGCATTCTATTGCTTGTTCTAGAAAAATAGCATTGTTATTAATTTGGGAGGGGTTTTAATGTTGAGATTGAAACACTTGCAACTACCTAACAAGAGGATTAGACACCTAAGGCATATATCACCAAGAATGGAAACTCTCACATCCAGCATATTGATTCCCTGAGACTCCACAAATGAAAAAAATGTGCCTTCCCTCACCTTCTTTGGTGAATTATTGATTAGCTCTGCCTTAGAAGTGCCCATTTCTCTCCAGTGATTGCAGGGAGAGTTTGGATAATGAGCTCTTACACTGACATCTATGTTGTAGGTATTTAAAATTGGGCAACATAAATCCTGCCAAGAGGAAACTCAGTTTGACTCTTTACTACTCACTCAGTGCTGGCAAGGAAGATGACATGGTGTGAGAGAAGTGACATTCTGTCACTGCTATTAGAAGATGCTTCTGTACTGGAGTGATGGTCTGTACCTTTTCACAGATTTGAAATACACTGAATGTTCACATCACACCTCTATTTAACAAGGTGATGTAAAAACACTGCAACCAGATTTAAGTCAGCTGGCTGCTGGACAGCCACCTGAAAGAAAGGCCTGGTGATGCAGTGAGCCCAGAACAATGTTCCGACACTGACTTTCTGCAGTGGATGGATTTTCAACCTGTTAGGTGGAAACATGGTAGTGATTATTTATTTTAGAATTGTAGAGCCTTGACTCCTCGATCTTCATGATACAGCCAGGGCAGAAGACTGAATTTACTGCCATTGATGTGGAATTTGTATTACCACCTGTGGCCACAGCATTTATTCCTACCATTGTGTTGGGAAGTGATCCTCAGTCATTCCCAGCTTCTTAGCTAAGCAGTGTAAAACTACAGTCAGCAGGTTCTCTGCCAGTTTTTTCCAGCTGTAACTCTAACTGGAGCTGCTTTTGGCACTGGCCTTTTCCATTACTTGCAAACAAGGTCAGAATATTTCGTGGGCCTTTTCCACTACTCTCCTACAGATCAGTGTCCCTGCGGTTTTGCCTCCTAATGTCTGTCATGTTGGCAACAACTGTGCTCTTGAAGCCCAAGAATGGAAGTCTTGCAAGTGGTGAAATTGAGGAATATATCTTTTTTTATGGCCACTTTCCAGATACACTTCAAAGCCAGGCCTCCTCAGGCTTCTGCCATCAGAGAGTTTGAGCACCCATGGAGAGTAATAGAAGCTGAAGGTTGCTATAGATATTGCTGTATTAACTATTGTCCCATGGATTGCATCCTCTGTTGGATCCCAATTGTCCTAAAATTGAAAGCAGTGGCTGAACACCAGCACTATTTATTCGTGGGGAAGGGTAAGTTTCACAGGAAACCCTGGACAAGCTTCTAAATAACTTGTCTGAGATAAATGAAATGTATCATTTGTACTTAATGATCTCTCTCTGCCAGCACAGAAAGACAGCAAAATAAAGCACTTTGCAACATATCGGTGGAAGTGAAGAAATTTTCTTGTATCCTCAACAGAACACAACAGAACAAAATACAAAAAACACAACAGAACTGCTCCAGGTGTTAGCAGGTTCCAGCCGTCATTGAAAGTTTCTCATGATCTGGAAGGCTTAGGAGGCACAGGTATCCGCAGGATTGGAGACATTTAACTTCTGTGAGTATCTGAATCCTTTTACCTCTGCAGTTCAACTCTATAATTTTCAGTCTAGATGATTCCATGGAAACATCACCATTTGTGTCTTGTGCATTTGCTCATTGTTCTGCTTTTCCAGCATACCCAGTCCTGAGTCTCTTAACAGCCTGTTCTCTTACACACACACCCACTATAACATTAAGCCCAGTACCCAGTTCCTGCAGCTTCTGCTTTTCTCACATAGCATCACTCACACCAAACACAGGCAGCAAAGCAGGAGGCACAGGCACACAAAACAGGTCAGGAGAGGAATGAAGAAGACCTTAGAAGCCTATAAAATGCCTGATAGTACTGCCATTAAACAATATTGTGATATTAATTGCAACAGTTTCATGTGTTTGAAGAATAATTTGGGCACAAAGCTTAGTGCAAATGTATTCTGCTTCAGTCTGGGTTTTGTGTACGCATGACTTTGAAGTATTTATTATCTAGCAAATTTTTATTGCAATTACAATGGGGACATTGAGTCAGTATTTGCATCTTTGACACATCAAATCCAAATTCCTGATATGAGTCTTTTCCACACCATTTCAGAAAAGTTCAAGATTTCTGTACCATTCCTTAAACACATTGGTATTTTACAGCCTTCCCTAAAGCAGTCCATGAACTTCCAGTTATTATCATTTGCTAATATCATCCAGCCAAGGTCAACCCACCCCAGTATTTTACCATGTGGGGCCCATTATTGCTGATCTTCCCTCTGAGCAAGCAGGCTAAACTCAGAAGTTGGATGAAGTCCAAATCTTCCTGGTTTTAAATAAACTTTTCTGGTTTGCCATGTTATTCAATAAAATGTTCCCAAAACAACAGTTTTGTAAGGTATAAACAAGTTAGGCATTTAAATAATAAAGTTTGAATGGAGGAACAGAAAATATGTTAAACGGTCATGTCTTAAGTCAATCAAACTAAGAATAATCCTCAATTTTAGTGCTCAAAGAAACTCTCAGCTTCTAAACAAGATCAATATCCAATTAGGCTAAATGATCTGCAGGATCTCTGCCCTTTACACCTTACAGTTCTGTAATGGGCAGAAGTACAAGGACAGACCACCTTTATGGTTGTAAAATCTTACACATTGGCTGCTCTTGTAGCATAATTTATTAGCAAGTTTTTCTTTTCTTATTTTCCCATCCTCCTTTTTGATCCAATACAGAAATCTGGGGCTTGCTGGGGTGGACATGGAGCTGAAGAATACCCCTGACTGCTCCTTTTATCCCCACAGAGCAGCCAGGTACTTCCACTGGTCTTTGTCCAGTGTCAAAGAAGCCACAGGGCTATTTAGACATTTTCTGACTAATAATTCATTAGTTTGGAGTTTGCATTGTAGAAAGAAGCCTCTCCCAAGAACCTCATCTCTCCATCCCATCAAACTGCCTGCTATTAAAACCTGGGAGACTGGTGGTGCCAAGCCACAGCCACAGCATTTAAGGCAGAAATAATGACAGTGAAGATAAGATGACATTAGTATTTCACGAACTATAAAAGGAGAATGTGATATAGCATTTCCCAGGCATGGCTTGTGACTGCATTGGCAATGGAATCAGAATCTTTTCTGTTTGCAAATAAAGAAAATTTACCCCAGTGGAACAATCTACATAAATTCTTATGTACAACACAAGAACCACATAAAGGACCTAAAATTGGCCTTACACAACATAAGGTGCTGTGCTGGCAGCTTGCACAGAGATGAGCATCACTGCAGGGCAAATTTCAGCTGTGGTATGTATTTGCCTATCTTGCATCTAAAAATCTGGGCAAAGCATCCTGCACACAAATATGTACCTCAGGAAAGAGAAGAGGGAGAAAAGCACTAGTTCCTCTTAATGCATATAGCAGTCATTTGGGAAAAGCCCCAAGGACTCTGCTCTGAAAATTATTGGGCAAACGTGTCTGAGAATGTGCATTTCAAGAATGCCGTTAGAGGTGAAACTGCATTCATCAAAAGGAACTGGTTTCCTGTTCCTATTCTTCTTGCCTTTCATTTTTCAGATGTGTAAGCTAGATTATGAAAAGCCATTCCAGACCATTTTAGGTATTGCTGGGATGAGGTAAGGTTGTTATCTATTTGAAGGAGAATCATTTTTCATTGTCCACTGGTATAAACAGGCAGACGCTTTTTTGCTTTCTCCTCACATCCACCTGACATAAAAATCTTAACATCCTCCAAAGAGCATTCTCCATTCTCCAAATGGAATTCAACTGGGATTGGTGACTATAGCTATGCTTTTCCTTGAAAAGTTAGAGGGTACAAATTTTAAGTTGTTTTCATGTGGCTTCATATTTTTATTCTGTTTTGCAACACATATGGAGTGTAAACTAAAGGCAACAACCTCATCTCGTACATTTCTTAATTCTCTAGGCCACCCTCTAATCACTCTTTTTAACCAAAAAATCTTTCAGAAGGCAGACTAAACTCAGCAAACCAGCCCACTGCTACCAGGTTGTACAAATAAATCTCTCTCCCAGTCAACAGGCAACTGAACCAGTTTCATTTTGCAAGATGTAAAAAATCCTCATTCTGGAATATCAAGAACCATTATGTAAGCTAAATTCACACTCATTTCACAGCACCAACATTCCTGATGAAGTTTCTTGTATATGAAGTAACATGACTGCTAATTTTCATGAAAAATCCAACCACCACTGTAATTTATTAGTACAGAAACCCCCTCTTCTCTGAGGAATGACAACCCACCTCATTCCTCAAACTATTCATGTGAATTTCTCAAACTGTTTTCAGAGGTGAACTGTACTTCTGAGCTCTGAAATTTACATAGACTCATTTTTCAGGAAAAATGTATTTCTGGATTAATGAGCCCAAGGCTGGCTGCATCAGGCTTTGAGTGAAATGGATATGCCATGTGCAATCTACCGTTTCTCATTCCAGAACAAGGCCACTGGATTTAACCACACTCATATCATGCAGCATTATGGGGAAAACAGCTTTTGTCAAATCAGCAGTTTTTAACTGATCTCAAAAATTGGGGTTTTTGCAGTTAATACAATAGTTGATAGAAAAACAAAGATGAAACTTATTAAAAGTAGAAACCTGTGTAAATATTTCTAAAACCCAAATCTAAATTGGGCAGATTGCCAGAAGTTCTCATCGACTGCAAAGGGAAAGACAAATACCTGATTTTCTTGAAGAAGTGCCATTTATTAAGTGGCCCAGTTCTGAGATTCTCTTTGGACTTGTCAAAGTGTCTTATGTCCTTTCACGCTCCAAGGCCAGAGTTCTGATACGCTCCTAACACAGTTAACAAAAATTCACCCAGCGAGTCTTACATCTAACTTAAAACTTTGTCAGTGTTCCAGGGAACCGCTCGAGCACAGCCCAGCAACCAGACATGGATTTGCGACACGAAAAGCCATGAGGGTTTTCAAGCCCTCACTTCAGGGCATGGTCCTCATGAGCTGCTGTGCAGCTGCCCAGCAGCCCTGCCCTTCTCTTTCCATATGCAACATCACAAAATGCTCCTCAGTCCGAGTCTTAGGCTGCCAACTGCCTATCATGCAGTATAGATTGCTTGGAAACAGTGTGACATGGCAATGAGCTACAGAGCTGTCCCTTAGCAAGTGCAAAATTAACAAATATTATACTTGGCAGGATTTTTAGTAAATTCTCACTGGCCTCAGCTCTGCCTCAGGACTGGCACAGATCTTTGCACCTGCATCCAGTCAACTTACAGCAGTGCAGATCTGGCACAACACAGTTTTGCTAAGTATTGTTAAATTACACAACACCCATTTATTTGATTCCATTTGTCATTACACAAACAGCCACCTTTTGAAACAGCCCTTGCAGCATGACTCCATCATCTCACAGATTTTCTCAGGAAAAAAAAGTAAAAATAATACATCCTCTGCAGCTTTTGCACAGGGATTTGCTTTGGCATGGCACTTCCTTCCCCTGTCCCTGCCAAATGTCAGAAAGTTTGGAGAGAGAACATTTCATTCTTTGCCATAAAAACAAAGCAACACAGAAATAAAGGAGCAGCAAAGGGAGAAGCCTGCTATCTTCCCACCTAGAGCACGCTGTGATGAGGAGCAGTTGGCTGCAGCACAGCCTCCCAAATGTGGGACAGCTTTCCCAGCACAAACGTGTAACCCTAAAGAGACTTTTACAAGGAGTAAGCTGTGGTGGTTTTATTATTATTTATTCTCTATTTTACTGAGATGCTTTGCTCTTTTTGAGTTCACATGATGACACCTGAAAAAAAAAATCTTAGAAACAACCACTGGGTTTATATTTCCTTTTCTTTTCAAAGACACTAATGTAAAGAACAGCATCCCTCTGGCCTGCAGGCACCTCTCCAGCCGGCAATTACAATTGAAAAGAATTACAGCTGCAATCTAGCTGAAGAAATTGTCTTATCTGCTCCATGAATGCACCCTTGGGAGAATTCTTAAATGCTATTTTATATCCCTGGAGAAGAGTAACGTAGAGACAATGATGAAAAAGGCATCTGTTTTAGATGTGTGTAGCTCTAACCACGAATGTGGGCCGTGTGATCTATGCCTGTGGATAGTATGACTGTGCTGCTCATTAAAATTTTATCATAGGTTGCTCCATATCTTATTCGGTGTGTGGAAGCTCAAATGAGACCCAAGCAGAGTCAGCCCAGAACCTCCAGAATAGGTGTTTAGAAACAGTGGAAGGATAGGCCACAAAATTTGTCCCATTTATGAAGAAAGAAGAAAGTCTTTATATTTATTAGAGTGCTTCCAGCTACATCTTCCTGTATGGAAGTAGTATAGGCAGTATTTCACCAATATGGACTCTCCCAAAGACAAATAAGACAGGAGATGCATTCTGAAAATAAGTTTCAAAGAAATCGATCTTGAAAATCTTCAAGGGAATTTTTCACTAACAACTTTCTTTGCAAAATACATCTCTATTTTTGCAAAGCAAGGTACAACAGAGACAGCCTGGAAGGAGTGAAAATTTTCAGGCTTCTCTCTGGAGTGGCACAGCTTAAATAAAGTCTTCTGATAGAGTCATCTTCCAGCATCTCTGCTCCCTACTGCTTGGTTCTTGCTCCTTGTACTTGTACAAAAGCAGAAAGTACCTGAGACTTCATTGTCCTTAAAGAAATTACCCCATCATGATTGAGCCACATCTGAAGCATCAACTCTAGATCATTTCTAAGTTAGCATTCCTGAGTTAGTCCACCCAACTTTAATAAATCTTAAGGCAGATTTAGCTGGCTTAATCTCAAAGTCAGGAAGAAAACTGAGAGAAACAGTTTAAATATATGTTTTCTCTGAGAAGTTCTAAAAAACCAGAGTGAGGTCCCGAGGTATTTGCTCATATCCAGTTAGTCAGTGGTTAGTCAGCCAAAACACATTAAAGCAAGGTGGCACTTTGTTTCATTTGTCATAGACTTGGGCATAAAGATGGAAGTAATTTGTTCTTCAAACAACCCCACCGATGTAAGCAGAGAGACCGGTTTTACACACATCATCTTCCAAAATACAAGGTTCTAAATCATGTTTCATCCCAGCCCCCAAAAGGCATGGAGAAAAAAGAGCACTCTCATTTACATACCCACCTCCAATCCCACACATCTACTCAGTAGTGTTAATGATCTTCAAAGGCGTGGATTGTGAATAAGTCTAGACATGCTAGAAAGGCAGTCCTGGGAAGCTGAGTGCTAAGAATTGGCAAGAACTGATTAAATGAATAAACTGTTTTGAGGTGCACTGAGCACCTGCATCATTATTGTCTTCAGTTGAAGATATTAGTGCTCACATCTCTTCAAAATCAGGAGCCATACAACAATTCAGGACTGAGAATGTTTATTGCAAACCAAGCCTGGCCTCTCAGAAGATACTGGTCTCTCTGCCACCCGCCCAAGGCACAGGCTGAGAAGAAAATAGACATGTGTCTGCTCCATGCCATGAAAAACAGAGCAGAGATGCCCTCACTGGCACCAGCCCCTGCTGAGCCCTGTTGTGGAGATGCAGCTCCAAAAGCTGGATCAGTTTGATGCTGTGCCCAAGCTAATTAATGAGCCTGTGTGTAGAGCTTATTTATTAGCCTACTTTCAGTCCTGCGCTGACTCAACTTTTTAGTTCACTTCCATACATGGCACCTGCATGAACTCTGCTGTTGTGGGTGCCTCTTCCAACACATCCCACTTCTCCCACGAGTCTGTGTCCCAGATGATACCCCACAGGAACCGTGGAAAAGCAATGGAATGCTGCTTTTGAAGATATAATATAGAGAGCTTTTACGTTCTCTATTTACTAAATAAATGCTACATATACAAGGAGCAGAGCTCTGTTCCTGTGTTGAATGAGAAGTATTTCCTAAAAACTATGCCTCCATATTTTAAAACGGAGAATATAATTCCCTGTTGCTTTCTGCTACTGTTCTTGCTCTAATATACATTCTCTCCCTGAGTTTTCTCTTAAATATTTTTGGGGAAATGATGACATGAATTCAACTTCATATTAACAATGCCATTTTTGTAACAAATAACCAAAGACTGTTGGTTTGAGCCGCTGTGCTACAATTCAGAATATATCAGACTCTTTTCAAACTCCGCAATATATATCTTGCATGACCCAGAAGAATCCACAATCTCTTTGTACCTGTCTTTCCATCCATAAAATAATGAAAATAACATTCTCTTGTCTTCTCTGTGTTGCCTTTTTTTGGAGGGATGATAGAGCACCTATTTTAACAGGTCTCAGGTGCTGTAGTTAGAGTTTCCCTAGTGGGTAAGAGCTACACAAAACACAAATAAAATTCTTCCAAATGGTCTTTAGTAGGTATTTTTCAGTATGGCATTATGAAAAAGATATAAATCCAGTTAGTGCTTTAGGTTTTCTTAAAGTAAATCAACAACCCTGACACTCACTCATTAAAATGACATGCTGTTATTTTTGAATAACCATCCAAAACTATATTATTAAAAAACTCTGCATTGCAAATACTTGTCAGGACTGAATTCATTGTCCATCTCCACAAAGACAGCAGATAAGACACAGCAGATAAGAAAACTGAAACTGTGGATAGAATATTGATTTTGAAACACAGGAAGAAACAAGACAAAATGCGATATAGTACCTTAGCAAGAAAGCAAAGACACAGGTATCTCTACATCTTCCAACAAAAGAGAGTGCAAGTTTGTTTGTATGGATTCATTTAGTCTTCCCAATATCCTGTTCAGGAGTGTTTCCTAAGGGCTACATGTTACAACACCTAACCTCTAACACTGAGTATGTGACATACAGCCTCGAGGTGACATTCATTTGTGTACACATAAAGAAATGCAATGAATTATTATTTTATCTGCACTTAAAATAGTCCATTTTCAATGGTTTTGAGAGACAAACAGTCAAATTACACACTTTTACAAACAATACAGATCATTCACACAAACCCCCTTCAATTCACAAGGACAACTTGCAGAAACGTGGCTGCTGCTTTTAACTTAGGATTTTTACCAAATCGTTGAAGCCAAACTGTCTTGCTTTTCTCTCATACAGAAAGATTTTAAAAATAACAAAACCCAGCTATGTTGCCAGCTAAAACAGTCTTCAGACTGAACTAGTTCAAATGATATGATACTTCCACTTAACTTAGCTCTCATTCTATTTTTACCTAAACCACTTCATACAATATTCAAAACATAAAAATATGATCAAATTAGAAAGTTAAGCATACCATGTGGGAAGCCTGAAAACATGGGTTACATTACCAGGTGAAGTTTATTTCTGTCTTCTTTCCTATTCAGTCATTTTTGCTGTCTTCTGTTGTGCTACATTCCACAAAGGATACACTCACCAACCAAGAGATGTGGAGGAGGAAGCAGCAGCAAGGGCAAGTGACTAAAAGAATGATAATTACTGTCACTATTATCAAATTAATTAAATAGAGAGTTGGGCAGAGGGATCTAATCAGAATATATAGCTCCATCAGATTTAAGCTAGTTGCAAAGTTAGACTGGTTTTATTATAATTTTGTCTGGATCTTTTGCTTTGAAAAGTTTGCCTTTTGAGTGGACTTGTGTTGTAGAATAAAGTAACACAAAGCTGTAAATTCCTCAGGATCTCTTTCCCTTTTTGTTTTCTTCTTTGCTCAACACAACAATACCAACTCAGGGCCCATCTTAGACTTGTAAATATAGAAATCCTGGCTCTTGTCTTTACTCCTCTCAGCCTCTCTTATTTCTCATCCCTGTAAACAGAGTTCTGCTGGCCAGGGTGAACTTGAATCCAAAAGATCTATCAGATTTTTCCCATTTCTTCTTTATATGGTCAGCATCTCTGCAGCTCTATTCATGTCTTCTTGAGCTTTGCTTTTGTCTGCCTGCCCCACTTCTCCACCCCTCCTGGGACAAGCAGCACATCAGCTCTACTCAGCTCTTTGTCAACAACCAAAAGCAGCAGGTAAAGCTTTTTATCCCTAAGCTTTCTGTTAAGAGCAGGTCTGGAAAAAAGGATGCTTTCTGTAGCTGACCTTGCTAAGCCTGGAGAAAAAACCCAAAGACAGACATGAGTATGAAGGACAGAACTGGAGGATGTTTGTAGGGGAAACTGGAGGAAGTGTTTAGGGGAAAAGCCTTCCTGACCCACAGAGAGGAAGTGGAGTGTGGTTGAGGATGTGCAGGTTAGAAGAGTGACTCTACAACAGGCAGAAGGGCACAGCTGAGGAAGGCACTTGGATAGAATTAATAGGACAAAGCTATCCCAGAGTCTTGGGGCCATGCACATGTAATATAATGCCACAGGAAAAGGGCCAATTCAGACTCTGGAAAGCAGCATGATTCAGGTCAGCAGATGTAAGGGATGAACCCAGCTGCAGCACCCCAGGAACATCTCTCAAAGTATCTCAAAACATTACCGGTATGTCCCTGACACACATGAAGGAGCTGCAGAAATCTGAAACTTCAAAGAAAAGAACAAGGACCCAGTGTCTTTTCAGAAAAACAGTTGATTCTTTTCTAACATTCAACTCGAGATTTTTAATCTCTGAGTCTGGCAATACCAAGAATTGCAATACCCTTTTAGCCTAGTATCACATACCTAGCGCTTGGTATTTCCCCAGCCTTGTAGTTTCTGCTTTCCTTCTTCTCTACTGGACTTGGCTCATTGCATCAATGTTGGCATTTTGAAGCCCAGCTGGGGAACTCTGATCCTCTGCTATGTCCATGAAAGTGATAACTCACTCCATGAAGAGGTCAAGCATTATTGTTCCCAAAGAAATCACAGCCAATGGGGGAGGAGGGAGAGAGAATTCGCCTCAATATCCAACTAAAGCAAATCGAAAACCTCAGAGTGAGACTTTCCCATTATCACACAATTTTAAGAAGCACTAGACCTGAAATGAGGCCGCTCTGAGAAGGAGACAAGAAGCTACAACCAGAAGCAAACAGGCCTTTCAGCTGGCAGTGGGAAGCACAGAAAGGACGACACTCACGTGCAATCCAGAGCCTGCTGAAATCAGAGTCTTTCCAAGCACTGCCAGCTTTGGACTCAGCACACCCAGACGTTTTTGCCAAAGCGAATAATGCTGCACTGTTTTACAAAACCATGAAAAACAAGTAGACATTGCAGATTGTAAGAGATGAAAAAAAGATAATGGCAATTAACCACACAGAATAGATCAGCTTCTGTGGACAAAACAGAAGCTGGGTTGGCAGCAGCTTGCTCAGAAATGTGCTACAGACGTACTTCAGCATCAGGCTACTGAGATTCTGTCACCAATGGCTTTTTGGAAATAAAACAAATCAATAACTAAGAAATTACACTCCACATCAGGTTTAGGGGAATTCCTCTCCCTGTGTGGAGGAGGAATACACAATCATCTCATGCTGGTTTGGGATTTCTAAACACAGAATGAAATGCCACTCATATCATAATACTCACAGAGTGGAATTACTGTTTAGTGTCATTTTAGAGCACATGACAACAGTATTAACAAGACAGCCATTACAACTGGCTAAGCTCCATTTGAAGTCTTTCTTTTTAACTGCCTAACAGTGGCATGTTATTTCATATTAATTAGCAGCATTAAGCAAATGACAGTGCATGGAACAGGTTCAGGGTAGGTGGGGGTCTGAAAATAAACAGCTTTATATGCAACCAGCAATCATTACTTACACAGGATCGGCCCCCAAACCATAATAACATACCAAATTTTCAGAAGAAAAAAGTGGAGATGTAATTGTCACTTATGGATAAATGTGTTTTGGTTTTAAAAGAGCCTGAATGACTGCAAGGGATTATGTCAAATCACGTTGCAGCTGTAATATTTAAAAAGCTCTAGCTGCAATGTTCTAGATTATAAATTACATTTGATTTCATTTTTATCATTCTGAATGGATTATGATTGAAATGAGTATGTAAAGTAATTGCCCATGTAGGCAATGCACCACCCTCCTCCGCCCCTGAGGCTCTTGTAAACAAAACAAGGTAACTCAAGGGAATCTTCAGAGAAGAAAAGTTAGTAAATGAAAAGTACACCCTTTTGTCAGTGTCTGTAATTTTCCTGTATTCTTTTGCAGCCAATATCTGCAGCATCTTTCATTAGCAGAACAGTCAGTGTCTGCAGCTATGGGTTGTGGAAACTAATTATTATGTTTCTCCAATAAAAACTTCTGTTCTAAAGAAAGTCATGCAATTGCCACCTATTTTGTACTGATTTACTCTCATCATCATTTTCAGAAAAATCTGCCGTGCCCACTGAATGCACATATATATTCATGAAATCCACCTGCTCTCTTCACTTCACAATAGGACTGATTTGGCATGTGGATTCTGTTGTATTCAAAGGTGTCACCATGCTTCCTACATTCCATGATAAACACCTTCAACAGCCCTGGCTTTCTGTTTGCTTTGTTTGAGGAGGAAGAGGGGAGAGGGCTCAGCACTCAGATGAGAGCCAGGCTACAGGCTGATTGACAGTGTAATAAAATATCCCAATCTTTCTTTGTAATCTCACACAACATAATGTAAGTTGGCATTACTTCACTGAAATGAAAGCTGTGGCTCCTGACACAGCAGTCACTGCTGCAGCATGCAGACAGAGTGCTCTGGGTCCGGGAGGTCAAGCTCTCACCAGGTTTGCTAAAATAGGGTTTGTATAAGTACAAATATTAATACTGTACTACAAATACTTACTAATAACATCAGAGGAAAAGAGAGGGCAGAGAGAGAATGCTCAG
The DNA here is from genome assembly GCA_013397115.1 of Edolisoma coerulescens. Lineage (NCBI taxonomy): Eukaryota > Metazoa > Chordata > Aves > Passeriformes > Campephagidae > Edolisoma > Edolisoma coerulescens. Next base: position 1,307,422 of record VWZW01005955.1, read on the forward strand.
TCATTAGGCTACAGCCTGATTACTAATTTTAGGACCACTGGTGAGTGTGACCAGGCAAGGCAGCCTTTGCGAAGAGGGGCCTGGTACCGCTGGGGTGAGAAAGCATCACCGAGGTGTTTGTGGTCGTGTAGACACAGGGTGTGACTCCCACAGGAGAGTGGTGGGTTTTAACAGCAGTAATATGTGTAAAGAGATGGCAGCAAGCTCTTCAGCAGGAGCTCAGATTGCTCTTCTGAGTGATTGCTCCTGTTCTTGAGCCCCTTTCGTTCAGCTTTCAGGTGCCCTTGCCCACCACCCAACTCAAACCCTTCCAGGAGCTCACAGCTGTATTCCAGCTTCTCCATCTACTCCGCATCAGCAAAGCTAAGGAGAGACACTTGGTGCATGAAGGCACCTTGATTTTCCCCTGCTGTCAGAGAGCAAATGGGGCATCTATGCCCCTGGGAATGTCAGAGGTGGGGGTCAAAACAGCAAGCACAAATGGGATTTGCTTCGTGGGCATTTTGTTAAGAAATGGTCTGCAATTTACACAGGACCTGAAAAGCTCTGGGCAAGGTGATGCAGCATCCAATTTCCTTGGCAAAGGAATAGAGGTATTAAGGTCTCTCAAACTTGATAATAAGGAAAGAATAATCTTTTCCCACTCGCCTTTTTCTGTAGCAATCACAGGAGTCCTACACATGACTAAAGCACTGGCAGCTTCATTAGAAATACCAGTATTGCCCACACACACTGAAAACCAAGAAGCTATTCCAGTCTCGAGAAGGCTTTCTCATTTGTCTACAAGTTACTGATCTGTAATGCTTAGCAGAACACACATGAATTATATGTTCATTTCTGGGAAAGCAAGTAACAAAAATGTAAAATTAATTCAATAGCTAGAAGACTTCTTTCGAAGTAAAGAGGCTGTTGTACACATTTGTTACCTGCTGCATGGGTTTGTTTCCACAGCTCGTGGTTGTTTTGATGCCACAGTTTAACATATCAATTTGATCACATCTCAGTCTATGCCATCCCACATGTGTATGGTGATTAATAAAAAGAGCCTTGAGATGGAACAAGTATGAACATGTTAGCAGAGCACATGGAATGGTTTATGGCTACATGAGAAAATTATCATTTACATGATATAAGACATTTTCTCAGACTCAGGAAGGAAAGGGCAACTAAGATTTTCCTGGCAGTTTTCATTTTCTAATTGCTAGGATTCTTCTTTTGAGAGCTTGTCCACTTTTACAGCTATATCAGTTGGATTAGCTGACAATCATAACTGTCCCCATAAGACTTCCTGCTAGATAAAATATGACCCAAAGCATGGAAAAGAGAAATTACTGTTTTCTACCAGTGCTATAAATAGCAAAACTAAGGTCAGCTATAGATACCAATGCAATTCAAAAAAGCTGGCTATCAAAAGTCATGTCAAGGACATCTGCCCAAATTACATTTAAACCAAAACAACTTCAGCAGATTTAAAAAAAACTCCTTTTAAGAACCTGAAATATCCCACCTAATTAATGTGATAGACAATATTTTTTCAAATAGTGGCTTCAAAGAGAGGGCATGGATGCTCTGGGGAGAAATTAAATCAAGTCTGTGTTCAAACTTCCTGTACAACAGCAGACAGGTAATTAGGGCACAACCCGAATTGATAGCTGTCCTTCCATGGACTTCAAGCATGTTTTGAACCAGTCACTAAATCTCTCCAGGCTTCAGCTGTCTCTCCACGAAAGGTGCATACAAGAAATTCCCACCACACGTTAGGATCGTGTAGGAATCAGACTTGTAGAGAACACCTTTCAGGACAACCTTGGCTGAACATCAGGCCATGATTTCACAAGCTACTAAACAAGAAGTGGAAAACGACACACATTTTTTTAGGTCACTTGTATTAATAGCCGTTTAATCTGGTACTATCAAGACTTAGAATGCTCTTATTTTTTTCTTCCCCATGTATTTTTTTGCTGTGGCAATGTCCATCTAAATCCCAAGTTAAAGCACAGTTCCACTTCTTTGTTTTGGCTTTACTGCCACAGACAATGGTCTCGTTGTCAAGTGCCTTATGCTGCAAGACAAACACTTCTGCTCTGACACTGCACACCATGGAAAAGCAGTGGTGCAAGGTAGCCCACGGAGGCAGAGGCAGTGATCCAGTGCTCTGTAAAATTAAGAGTGCAATGGTGTGAGAAATCTCCTGGTTGGGAAATTATCATGTGAGTTGCTTGGGTAAAACAACCAGTTATATATCCTACAGCACAAAGTGGAAGCCACCCATTTTTTGTGTAAAATTATCCCTTTTCGTGATTGTTAAAATTGACTGCTAAGAGTTCACTATCATTGAATCATTTTCCTGAGAAATAGGCTTAATTTTTGGCTATTATGTTCCCTGCTGTGCTCAGTTTGGATGCTGTGTGAGTGCTGATTTATCTCTTAATAAGTCTCTATATCAGCATTTCTCATCAATAAATTTCAATGCTAGGGGCTGCCACAGGAGACAATGGGAATGAGGTGAGGGAGAATGTGAAGCGTGTCCACTTTTGTCAGAATTCAAATTTAAAATAATCTTGCTCTCTTACATCCTCACATACCTTCATCCTTCAAACTGCAACTACTTTCCAAATCCACGCCCGTAAATAAACAGACTGTGTACAGTATAGCTGATTTAAAAAAAAAAAAAAAAAAAAAAAAAGAATGAAAGTAAAGGGGAAGCAGAAAACACATTCCTTCACTCAGTCCTGTGGAAAGCCTGAGCAGGCTGTTCTCTGCGGAAGCTGCTGCCAAGGAGCAGTAACACATCTGTCTACTTTACACACTTCTGCAGCCCCCCACACCACAGTATCCAAGTATATGCCATGCTCACGGTGTGCCTGTGGGGCAGGAACATCCTGCTTTCTCCATTTTCCAGACAGAAGCAAAAGAGTAAGTGATTTGTTCAAAGTCACATGGGAAATCTGTGAGAAATAAGGAATTAAACCCAAAGCTCTTCAATCTGACTTCATCTCTGACTGCACTCATGCACAGTGAAGAGCTAAGCACACGTGGGTTAACAGCACATTGCCTTACACTACCTCTGGTCTTTAATGAAAAGTGTTTCAGCAAAGTTATTTCCTATGAGCTTTAATAAAATTACACCAGACTTCTCTGGTTCCCTAATAATCCAATAAGAGGAATATTATTAATTACCAATGCCATGAATTCTGTGTCATTTACAAGAGTAAACTGAGCACTGAAAATGATGTGGAGTTTCAGCAATATCATAATCACAAACTTCAACTTTGATTTGCCTTTGAACCAAAGAGTAAAACCAAGTTCAAATGTAACTGAGATGTGAGTTTAAACATCCTTGGAATGCCACTAACGCATGTCAGCATTTCTGCTTCGACTGCAACAGCTCTGTTAGGGAAGACGCCTGCCTTCTGTTGCCAACGATGTTGTCTGAATACTAAAAATGCAGAACTAGAAGATGGTCTGATACAGCCCATTCTTGTGACATTCACATTTCATCCGGATAATACTGCTCCTTCCATTGATGTGGGAGCTTCTAACAGAGATGGCAAGGAAAGGTACATAACATCAGCTGCAGAGGTGAGTCAGACGACTGCCATTTCAGTCGTACAAAGGATTGCCTTGAACATGAATGTAGGAAGCACAAAAGCAGCACATCACAGGCTCCACTTCCATACGCTGCGTGAGGCTGGGCTACAAGGCCAGCAACAGCATCGCTTAAATTGATTGTTAAACTGAAATCTCAAAGACTTGCTCAGTTTGTTTTAAAGGCCTCCTTCATCTTCCACTATATTATAATTTCTGTTAAGAAGGATGTACATGAATTATTAGAGCTAAGTTGGAGACAAAGGGATAGATCACAGGAATTGCAGTAATTTACAACTGCAAATAGAAATCTGGTTGTCCTGATTCTCATATCATCAGCTGATTCTCAGACAGAGGAGTGGGTCTGACACTAACACTGGCACATTTCCAGCAGCCTCATAGTCTCCGGTATCTCTGGATCTGCCAGCTGACTCCATCCCTGGAGTGAATGCTCACAGGACAGGGATCTTACAGGGACACCTCACCAGGGATACCTCCCTCTAGAAAGAGGGAATGGTAAATCAATAAATACAAAAGTTTCTCTCCAATTTAACCGTGGGAATAGAACCCAACAACAATAGGCTGAGGCAGCTACTCCTGGCCAGCCCGTGAATGCCTCATAACCACAGAGAAGGGCTTATGCAAGAAAGTATTTCTTCTTGGAGACAGTACCATTAGTGGAAGTAAGGACTCTTGGAAAAAAATCTCCTGGATAAAAGTCTCGCTCATTGGCAGACTAAATTAAATTATTATATTTAAAAGTATTAAAAATATGCCAGTATTTTAGGGTGTGCTTGTGTGCATTTGCAAAGTCTTGCTGTGATTTTTTAGCATAGAGTTCTCCCTATTTAAAGTTTTAATATGTTTTCCTGCAGTTCTTAAAATGTTTGCTCAGAGCTGCTCTAACTCTGTCTGGTTGGACTGTGCCGGGTCTCCCACCTCGAAAAGTTTCACAGCCAAAAATTCAACACAGCTCTGATGACAGCCAAGGAGGTTTTGAATTCTGCCCAGCCTCCTGCCCATCTCCAGCAGCACGGGAGGCAAAATTCTGGGATTGCCAGGATACTCCCTCCTCATGGGCTGCTCCAGCATCTCCAGAGCAGGTGAGTGCCTCCCACTGACAGCAGCAGCTGAGAAGATGGAACACGACCAGAAAGATGGAATCTAACACACAGAAAGTAACCAGATCCAGTGGTGATTCAAGCTTGTCCTCAAGAACCAAGGTGCATACACAGTAATTTGATTATCTAAAATATATCACAGTAACTTCTCAGAATTCTCAGCAGGAAACAAGCTCAATAAAACTATCTCAGAAAATTGTGCAAGTATTTAAGGACAGCTATAAATTATAATGTTCGTAGAATAAAGACATTTCCCAAATTTTATCTGCCCATGGACTTATACTTAGTTGAGTCTTTTAATATCGATCTACATGTGAAAATATGCTTTACACTGAAAACAAAATCCAAGCAAACACTTGGTGTGTAATAGGCCATCACCAAACTTTTTAAAAGCCTTGACAAAAACAGTTATATTAGGTTATTCAAGAAAAAAATCATAGTCTTTGAAAAACCAGGTACAGATATCCCTCCCATACAAGCTAAAATTGGGGCATTACAGTTAATAAAGAGAAGTTATTATTCATTGATATTGATTAAATACAAAATGTATCTATTACAGCTCTATTAGGCAGGCTGTGACCACCATAAACACACAGTTATCTGCTAAATATAAACCTTATTAGAAGAGTTTCCTACAAACAGTCCTACGGGTAAATTTAATTTTCCTTCAATTATCTTAGGCATGAAGTTGAGAGTTCAGAGAGGTTTTCAATAGAAAACACTGCTTTAAATTCTCCAGCAGTTCTACACAGGTATTCATTTTGAAATTGCTAGTTTCAATGTTCTTGCCTTTAAATGTTTATCTTTTTATAACTAGAAGACTTTTCATGAGAGTTTTTGAGGATTTAGAGCTCTATTTCTAGGAGTATTTTTTAATGTAAAAGTGGTTTTCAGGAGTTTCTTGACCTATATTTAGGAAAACTGTACTTGTGGTAGCACGTTTATATATTACTGCTACTAACACTACTGTTTTGCACACACTCCCAATTGTCATGTAGGTAAGTATTAACAATAAATGTTAAAAATTATGTTAAGAAATAAGGGATGTGTGTCTGTGTTTGCTCTTGAAAAGGCACGTTGTTTGTTTCTCCTTTTTTTTAGTGTGATTACTGTATGTTCATGGTGTCAAAGGCAAGTCAAAGAAGCATCCAGAGGTTTTCCAACCAGCCAGCTCTCCACTCTTCAGAGAGTACAAAAATGAGGCCTTTACAGCTCCCACCACGGTGATCCTGCAGGACATGGCATACCTGAATAACTCAGCCTTGGAGGTTTTAAGTATGACCTATTCCAAGAAACCAAACTGATTTATTCCAAGAAATCAAACTGGGTTTTAATCTGCCCTTACCATAAATGGCTATTTTGCCATACATGTGTGCAAAAGAGCTGGTACGTGTGTACAATTCAGGCACGTAAAGGAGTCACACACCTTACACACACATTCATTACAGCAGCTACAGAGAGGCTCAAGGGCTGAGCTCCAGCTGGGTTTGTGCCTGTACCACCCATGGATGGCTCACTCTGAGGGCTGATTTTGGTGGGATGTTGGTCCCCAACCAAACGAGGAGAGATTGATCGATGCATCACCGTTCTCCACCATTCTGAGCTGATCTGTGTCTGGAAAGCAACCAAGCCAAGGGTGCTGGTGGCACGTGGAAGACTGACCAAGAGGGGCCAAGTTCAAGTGCTCAGAGGGGAGGAGCTGCAGGTCCATCCCACCAGGAACATCAGCTCTTGGCATGGTGAGAGAGCTGTCAAAAAGCCTCGATATGGTACCAAAGCGGAAAATGCTAAAATGTCCTTGGGAATGGCTGCTCAGGCTGACACACAATCACAAAGAGATTTCCAGCTGTCCAAGGAAGACGTTTGTCAAGCGCTTTCTGGCAAAAAGAGGAGGATAAGAAAGAGCCAATTGCTCAAGTTGAAGCCACACAAAGCCAGATTAGAAATAGGGCACGTGCTATTAGCAGCGAGGTTAATTAATCACGGGAGAAACTTACTCATTTTGTGGTGGATTTCCCAACAGTGGGTAATTTAAAAACCAACATGCATCATTTTTCTGAAGCATATGGTCTTGTTCCAACAATAAGCAAAGTTAGTGGATATGAAGCAAAACAGAAGAGAGTTGCATGACCTGTCTTATGCAGGAGACTAAACTTGCTGATCTAAGCAGCCATTCCTAATTTAAACTTTGTGGGAAAAGGGATGGTTTCACAATGTGCAATTAATCAACATCTATTTACTGAATTGACATGAAACATTTCTATACAAGACACCGTAAAATAACATTACTGAATTAGGCTCATTGTTTTCCATAAAGGAAGTTTCATTTTACTGAAGTGTATTGGATTTTTCTTTAGGAAACTCAAAAGAACTGCAAAAAGTTCATAAAACAAGGAAATTTTCTCCATCAAGTAAGAGGTAAATTTTCAGCAGGACAATACAAGATATTTTTAAAAAATTAGATTATTTCTTTTAGGAGGCTATATTTTACCAGAGAAAAATATGAATGAATAATAGAGCAATACTTGATTAAATCCAGTAGAATAAAAAGCAGCAGAATCGGCATCATAATATATGCAGGACCAGAGCATCTGTATGCCATCTTGTAATAAATATGGCAGGAATAAAACATTAAGCAGGCAATGGAACTGAGTGAGGAAGTGTGAAAGACAATCAGGGATAGATTTTTTTGAGAGTTATAGTGTGTATAAAACATTGGCTCTACTGGAGGACAGAAGAGATTCAGAAATTATGTGCAGACGGAAATTACTGAAGGCAGGAAAGGCTGCAGCCTAAGTGCTTAAGACAGGTGAGATGTTATCGAGCAGATAAAGCAAAAGAGATGGGTGAAAGGCACCATGACACATCTGAGAGGGTGACACCATTACTTGCTGCAAGGGTTGGTGACATGAAAGGAGGCAGCTGGGCTAACACTACATTACTATGCACTAATTTTCAGGATGTCTGTTTGGTTTGTGAGAGGAAGAAAATAGCTTTTGAACAATTAATTTTTCATCATATGAATGTAAAATGACACAGTCCATGGAGTCCATGCTTTTGAACAATTAATTTTTCATCATATCAATGCAATGACACAGTCCATGGAGAGGTAATTTGACAGATCTTTTGCTGACTCTGGGCCATCCTGACCCTGCCCAGTCAGTGCCCTCCCACAGGAGCACCCACTCTGATTTTCACATGGCTGCCACACAACACCAAGCAATGACAAATCTGGTCCCCAGTTTTGATGAGCTCTCCTCATAACCAACAACCAACCAACCATCTCCAATAACCACAGCTGTGGAGGGAGAGCACAGGAGATGCACCCAAAAGTGTCCTGCTGCAACTCACTCTGCAGTGTGGAAAACAACATTTCCATTCACGAGCTAAGCTATCTGCCCAGAGGAAAATGCATTGCTTCATGGAGAAGGGATGAAGTATTTTACCTCTTCCCTGGGAGAGGGTAAGGAATCTGGATTCAGTCCTGGGCCTGGAGCAGCAATTGTACAGGGGCAGACTACAATTAGAGCCTGGTCCTACCCAGTGGCAAAAGAAATTGGTTTTTCATTTAAAAAAAAAACAAGAAAAAAGAGATTCTTGTTAAATTTTTTAGCTTCTTATTAAATACATTTCACTTGTCTGAACAATAAAATTTAGTAAATTACCACTAGCCATGTTATCTGAACAGTTTAATTTTATGCCACAAGAAACACTTACATCTGCTGATTAGGATCTGTGATTTGCACTTAGCACCTCATGAAAAAAGTTACCTGGAGCTAGAAGGGAGGCAGAGAATTTCTTTTAATGAAATATTAATACAAATTAATTCAGTGGTAGTAGTAATTGTTACTGAGTTCATTCTTCAAAATTCCAATTTCAATTCACCATCTCAGTGTTTTATTACTGACTTTTTACAGCGCTTGTGCACTGAATTACAGCAAAATCTCCGCAGGACAAAGATGTGCTGTGTGAATTACTCCTCACTGTAAAAACCTGAAGTGCTCTGTTTACAAAATAGTACCTGATGTTTCCATGTGTTATCTAGAAGCCAAGTAAATCAGTGCTGTAGTCTGAAATAAGATTTCCTGGTTTAATGTAAACTTGAGTCATGATCAGTAAACACTGCAGTTTGGGATAATTGAAAGACCAAAATAAATTAAAGAGCAGTTTAGGGGTTTTTAAGTGTGTTGCACATGGCACTAACCCCCTTCAGGCAGCAACAGGCTTGTCCTTGGCACTCATTCCCCACCCATCCCTTCCCTTCTCCCACCACCCTGCTGCACACACAAGGGCAGTACGGGACAGGGTGTTTGCAGGGAGGTGACTCAACAACTCGTGGATACCAGTCCTGAGCCGCCACAGGGCCCAGGGCCAGGAGCAGTGAGCAGATTTGGCTGAGCAGCAGCTTCTGCCCCACTAATGAGTCCCAGCTGAACATGCTGGAGAAGGGGTGACCACCTCCACATTGAAGTCATCTCCATCTGTGTCGAGTTTGGTGTTGTGTCTGTGAAAGTCCCGAGCCACAGCTTTTGCTCCCTCCGCCCCATCAGGGCTGGTGGTTTCTTTTATCAGTTCTGTCACTGACTCATTGTCTGACTGTGGGAAATTAATATAGTTTTGTCTGTGCTTCAGTTTTCTCCATTGCAAAAGAGCAATAAACTGCTTTATATACATGTGTACACCAAACACTGCACATGCTCTTACCACTCAAAGAAGGCTTTTTAGCATGTTTTGTGTGTTGAGGTCCTAATGCCAGCATTTTACAACTAACACAATATTTTAAACTTCTTGGCACACGTTTCCATACACTGATAAGTTGCCCAATAGCAGCGGTCTAACCTTTCAAAAGCATCATCAGGTTCTAAGCCCAAAGAAAGGTGATTTAAACATTAGTTTAAATACAAAAGTGACTAGGAGGTGAGGCAGATCTAACTGATCATAGATGTAAGATTTTTATTAAATTTAACATCATGCTACGTAGGCATCTCCAGGCACTCTGAAGACAGAGACCATGTTTAGTCTTTCAGCTTTGCATAAATAGAAACTTTATGCAAAATATTCAGAGGGGAAATTATGGTTACCACTGGCTATTTCTTTTTTTTAAAAAAGTGATTAACCCTTTTTTCAGGTTAAATGTTTTCTTCATTGGTGATGCTGTTTTCCAACTGGTACAAGAGGTTAGAGAACAGGTGCTGCACTAAACTCTCACTTTTTCTTAAGATAGGGGAATAATTTAGAGGCAGTGTTTCTAAACTAATTGGTCTAATCACAGTTTCTAAATTTTTATTTCACATTTCTTGTATGTCAGATCTGAGGGTGATTATTCTGTGTTACATATGCATTTCGTGGAAAGAAACTTGATAAGTGATTCAAAAAAATTCTAGACCCTCCTTGATAGTGTGAATTTCAAGTCAATTAGAAACAAGTTTTGAAAAGTCAATAATTAATGATCCTAAGAAAGCCAGATAGCCAGGCAAACACTCAGATCATACTTGCCTAATCTATTTTATTTATTTGGGTATTTATATGGCAGTGATTAACCCTGACATCATTAATCTTGAACGAGCAAGGAAATGTTTAATTTTCATTATTTTGCTTTCCGTGTTTGCTTCTGCTTCTGCAAACATCGCAAGACATTTAGCATCTTGCAAATGCTTTGGAAAATAATTTGTTGCTAATGACTCGGACAGATTTTTTGGTTTGTCTCCATTAATGAACAGTGCAACTAGAAAACAAGGGCAGCTTTCCAATGTCGCTGGCAGTGCTATGACACCTAAAGCACCTTCCATGTGAGGTCACATTTGGAGAGCTCATCACACCCAGCCATTCCAGAGGAAAAACTGCAATCCCACAAGTACTCTGTGAAATTCAGCCAGCCCAGCTAAACAGGTCTCATGCGTAACCATCAGGTCACTTTATCAGCTACATGGTGCTTGAAGAACCTTGGAGCCTTCCATGACAGCTGATTTCCACTGGCCTTTGGTTTCTGCCCAGTATTTTTTCCTGATGATTATGACTTCAGGTATTATTAACCTTGCTGTCTGAAGTGGACGTCTTGTACAGTATTCTCTCAATAGACTTGATGAAAGTCCCACTGAAGCCAATGAAGAAATTCCCATTGACTCTGTACTGGATGGAAGCCAGGAAAAGTGCTCTGTGCTGTTATTTTTGGTTACTATCCATGTTGCTTCACCTTTTATAAATTGCATATTATTCATTCACCCAGGAACTTCAACTACAGAATTCAGCCACACAAACAACTCCAGGTGTCCAAGAAACTCAAAGACAAGAACTGACACCCTGACTTTCACAGGAACTTGTACAAGACACTAAACTGCTTAAAATAAAATAAAACACAGATGCAGCAAACCTTCAGTTCTGCAGTTTTCATGAGAGCCAGTTGTTGACATGTGTATCTCTAATTGCACTGGGACTCACCTTTCTAGTGGTGTGGTAAGAAAAAAAAAATGTATTAAGTAAAGAATGCAGCTTGCAGAAATACTTTCTCATGGGACAAGCATATAAAGGAGAAGCTGGAATCTACATATACACAGAGGAAGTGGAAACCCGAAAGAAAGGAATGAGAAAGAGCAAAGCTGCAGTAGGCAAACTGGAAGTGATGAATAGACAAATTTGAGAGACAATGTAGGGACTGAATATGAACAACTAAATGTACCCGTAAGAATAAATGGTGTATTATTCCATTTGACCCTCATCCAAAAGTCCTTTCTTCTTCCTTTTTCAACAGGACTAGGCTTTGTGAACCCCATCTTGTTATTCTATGCAGGTTGAAAACTTTGGGAGTAGTTCAATTGTTCTATCTTCCTGGTAGAGCTCACGCACAGCTGTGTCTGGGTCACAGCTGCACTGGATCCAGGCACATTCCGCAGACCCGCCAGCTCTCCCGGCATGGATACTTGTCTGTTGCTTACAGCAGGAAAGCTCTCTCTCTGCTGCTCTGAGCACTGGCTGAATACATTTTTCCAAATGCTGGATGTCTGGGTATCCTGAACAAATGGCCATTCCATGAGAATGCTGAATCACATATGCAGAGAAACCGCTGCACCAACTCCAGTGCCCATACGCTCCCGAGGCTGCGTGCAAATGTGCAGCAGGGCTGCCCCAGCTGGGATGGGTCGGATTCGCTCTGCATGGATCCATCAGCTGTGCAGCAGCCACCTCTGAACATGATGCTTTTGGACCCGTCAGTGTTGGCAGGCACAGCTGAGCTCTGCTTGGCCCAGGGGGCTCCAGCATTGCTTTTACCTTGGCCTTTCTGAAGCACGTGATTCTCCTCCCCTGTATATACCTTGATCCCTGGTTCACAAACCCTCCATTTCCTTTGCTTTGGCCTTTCTAGGCAAGCATTTTAATTTTTTTCAGCTGATCTTGGAGCTAAAAACATTCCTCCTATCAACACTGCAAAGCTCTCAGTGTCTGCTCCCTTTCTCAGAGATTATTTGCATCCCTACCTAGCAGGTATCTGTGGTACAAGACCAAGCCTTAACACACAGTCTTGTAATCCAGTTTCCAGGGGAATTGCCACCTTCCAAACAGCTGAGGACAAACCTGGAAGTTCTGTTTATTTAACCAACAGCTGTCCATTGCTCAGACTGGAATAGGTTCTAACGTTTACTGACCCTCCAATATCACTGTGAAATGCACACCATGTGGATAATCACACAACCACAGGGGAAGGTGTTATCAGACAGAAGCTTCATAACATCAGACAGACACACAGGTAAATACAACCCTGAACATACCATGCTATCATTACATAAAAAACTAAATGTCAGATGATCATTACTGCATTATAATTCCTCCTGGCATGGGAACTGATCTTGTTCCACTTAAGCCAACTTGAGTTTTGCTACTGAATTCAACGAGTGGAAGCAAAAACTCAGAGAGAAAACACAACAAAAAAAGGAAGAGGAAGACAATTTACCATTGAACACACAGTAAACTCTCAGTTTTTCCTCTCTTCAAGTGTAATTGTTCAGGATGGATATTTAGAAATCCTGTATGACCGCAATGAACTTCCAGTCTCTCCGGGCACCAGAAGGATCCTTGTGGTGACCAACTGGAACATCCTGCCTGCTCTGTGGGCGTTTGTAGGAGTTCTGTTCCAGCCTTCTTGTGCTCCCCTCGAGACTCATCTGTCTCTGACACGAGCAACAAGGGAGATAGAGCAGCTGGGGAATCAATAGGGACAAGCTGAAAGTTATTTACAGATGTTAGCTGAGAAAATGGGAAACCCGCAGAGCAGGGCAGCATGTGTGACTCTATCTCAGAGTGAGTGTTCTCCTGTAATTAGAACCCAAAAGGTTTTATACTGATTTTCAGCTTTTGCTGTGAGCAACAGCAACTAATCCCAGCAACTGCTGCCCAGATATTCTAATATTCCTGACTTGGAGATTCTAGACTCTCAAACAAAATGAAAGGGAAAAGCACCGTGGCACAGTTCCAATTATCTGCAGACACAAAATCTACAGCATTTTCTGCACGTCAGTTTGCCACAGCACCACAACAATGGTTTCAGAGGAACACAGGATGTTTATGAACCTTGGCTGAGAGCAACTGAGTTACATCAGCCTTAACACTGTCTTCACTAAGCTCAGCTAAATCCGAAATCTATTTTTAAATTTACTGATGATTCTGACCACATCTCACCCATTGCACCAGACTCCAGCCAGTCTGTGATCTTTTAACCTCTCACAAATAAACAAGCAGAACTAAATCATAATTATACCAGCCATCATTACCACCATCCCATCCTGGATGTCAGGTTTGGGAGTATGACACATCAATACTGCCCACAGACCTCTATTTGTTTCTAATCTCATAATTTAAATTGATCACTTGAGTAAAATACACAAGAACATATTGTACTTGCAGGATGAAAGAACTGAGTGCATCTATGAGTACTATATCCTTAACAAATTGCCTATCAATTAGATTTGTAACATCACACTTCTCACTACAGCCCGTAATTGAATTCACGCTTTGGAGAAACAGTCCCTGCTTCCTAGTTCACAAAATCTTGTGTAATTTCTATTTTAATAGGTCTTCTCCTGCTCACAGAAAATAATCAACTCAAAAAATGATGACCCCTTACTTCAGACAAATTGAAACAGAGCAGCTTTTAAATTTATTCCCCAAGTATTCAGTGTTATATTCCAACTGCAGTTTGTTCATATAGGCCATAAATCCACATTAGCTTCATAGTGACCAATCTGAACAACAATTTTGACTAAAGGAGACAGTAAAAATATGAAAACATGTCAGAAAAACATCTGAACTTAACATTTCCATGGAAATAGCCCTCAATTTTAGGATAGTTGTTTAACACAGAAAATAAAATCGGAGTGTGCCCCTGGCAGGCACCTTTCCTTTGTACAGGTGGTTGCGTAACTCCATGAGAGGTTTCTGCACCGGCATTTTCACATCATTCAAAAAATTTTTTTTGTTAAGTGTTGTGTTTCCAAGACTGGCCTTAATTAGCCCTGTAATGCCTTCACAGCAGGCTCTTGCTCTCAGACTTCTGTTAAGATTATAATTAATTCTACACTTCTAAATGCTCCATAGCTATAATTTATTTATGGATCTAACATCTTCCTCACATCTGAAATTAGATTTGTACCTCTTTTGTTTTTTCTAAATCTTCCCTTGATCTTTCTCGGTACATATGGCTACTACATTTTGCATTTTAATCTCCCTGACATCTTCAGAAAAGGCTTCTGGTACAGAACTTTTCTAGTCAAGTGAGTTGTGATAGTGTCACCCAGAGTAAAGGTCTGTTCTAGTTATTTTCTCTGAAAGGCTGACTCACTGCTATCATTTGCCTTTCCCTGTTTTAACTTGTCTTGAACAACACATTAATACTTCTATTCTCACCAGATATCACTCACTTTCATCAGTCTTTTCTAAAAATTAAAAAAGAATGTCAGAAATGCACATTGTGCCTTCTTGACCTTTCAAAGCAAGAGAATATCAGGACCTCAGTATTTTAAAAAATCAGTAAATAATCACTGTGGTGTAATAGATTTATTTGTTTTAGCCACTACTTAAACTAATTATGCTAAGTGGTTTAGGACTTTGTACTCTCACAAAAAGCCAACATATCCCAACCAAGCTGCCCAGCCAGCACATCCACACATCCTGACACAGCTCACAGGCACTGCTGCAGCCCTCACTGCCAACCAGGACTCTCACAGGGAGATAATCCCCACCGATAATCTACCAACAGAATGAGCCTCGTTTCTTTCTTAAGAGTCTGTATGTCTACTCGGAGTCACTTGTTTTGCAAACAGTTCTACAGACACAAGCATGGGAAGCACCTATTTTCCAGCCATTAGTTTCTGCAGCTCCTGTTTACAGGCAAAGACAGAGTGGGCCAAGGGAGAACAGAACAGTCCATACTTTGTCTCTTCAGCCATGTCCCTGGCGTGCTGTGTGAAACAGCACATTTATCTTTCCTTTGGTCATTTGTGCATGGCACAGTCACAGCTGGAGACTCCAGGACCTGTCCTTACCTTATTAGCTGTGTAAACTGGTTTAGTCCATCCAGGAAATGCTGCTTCTATCCTGCATTTCCCTGACAGACACACTAATGCTGATCCATTACTATCTGGTCAGTGCAGTTGATAGTAAAACTACCCCCTCTGAAGAGAAAGAGCAAGAAACATTATGACTTTTTTTCCCAATAATAGGTATTATGCAACCCCACCAGAAGCATTTCCTTGGAAATCTCTCTGTTGTGTCCTCACATGCTTTCTCTGTCTCAGCCAGAATTCTGCCCTTCCTAAAAATTACCCACCCAGGAACTCATACAAGCACAGCTTCTTCTGCTTCAAGGGTGGAGAAGAGAGCTCTGGAATGCCAGTGCCTGGCTGTCAGAATACCTCTCATCCTCACCCGATTACATCTACTGAAGAAATGATCCTCTGTGTCTTTACACATTATGGCAGGGCACAACTGACAATATTATGGGAATTAGGTATGTAGTGTAACAAGAGTTATGTTTGCTGATCATGTGTTAAGAAAACAGGAAAGTCACTTGGTTCAGTTTCAAGTGTGTAGGCAAACCAAGAACTTACTCCTGTCAAGCAACCATACCATGAGCAGTCTGCCACGCTAGGGAAACCAGGCAATGCCACAGTGATCCGGAGCCTCCTTTCCAGATTTATGTCACATTTATTCTCTCAGCTCAGAGACACATTTGGTTCACAGAAAAAAGAGACAAGGAATGGCTTTAAATGACTCATTTATACCTCATCCATATTGTGCTGCTCTGCAACGCTTCTTTTTCCTAAAAGCAGCCACTCCATTCAACTCGGAGCCTGTTTTATTCAGAGTCCTGCCAGGGCTGTTTTCCTCCCTGAGAGCAGAGCTCCTGGAGTATATTTGCATGTTGAATCCAACCAGATATTTCCATGACGAGGGAACCACAGTGAAGGAGTGGGGTAGTAGGTGGGTGTCTAAGAAAAGCAAGGAGCTCTCTTGAAGGTACACAGGGACAGGAGATGGAGTTGGCTGCTCCTCAGACCCCGCTCGTGACACAGTGGTGAGAAGAAAAGTAAGTGAGAGTGTCAGAGGGAAAGGAACATGGTACTGGTGCCCCAAATTAAATGATGCTAGTGGCAATGCCACCAAGTGAACCGGATCAAGAAATCAACTTGATTAGGGCACGGGAGCCTCTGAGGAATCAGGGGCAGGGCTGAGTTAGTGAGCAAGAGCAAAAAAAAAGGCTCTACAAAAAGTTCAAAAGAAAACAGGCAGAGTGGGGAGAGTTTCTAGATGCCTTTGTGTAGAACACGTAGTGGTGTCAGTGAAAACACTGAGTCCCTTGAAATACTGAATCACTTGTGATGGGGGTGGTGAGAGTCCATGCTACATATTCTAAAAGGAAATAGAAAAGGAACAAATAATTTTTTAAAAATACAACTAGAATACGGGTAAATATTGGCTTCAGATAAATATGCCTATGAATAGTTTTATAGAGGAGAGCATATCTAGAGATAAAAATACCCTTGAGTTCAGCCTTGGTTTAGGAAGTTTTAGGCAAGCACACTGTGATTTCTAGATACTTATCAGGTCTGTACCTGAATATCCTGCCAGAATTTCCCAAGTGAACCTCTCTGCAACCCCAGCACTTGAAACAGGTGAGTTCCTACAGAACAAAAGGAGGAACAGAATAAATCTTTCCACTTTATTCATTTATTTCAACCTTACACAGTTCTTTAAACACCTGTGATTGAAACTCCTCGCAATCACTAAAATTCAAGTAGCAAGAAAATGATGCTTCTGATTAGAAAAGCAAACAGAAATACGTTCAAAATAATTAAATGTGAAAACATGCATTAACTATTGTTATTCTTTACATGGGACAAAATCTGTGCCACCTGAGAACTGGTGTATCCAGCCATTCAAAATGCATCATTTATCCAAGCCAGGAATGTCAAAAATAATCTCTCCACATATTCAGATACACAGACTTTTACATAAATCACTGAAGATATCACCCTAAGGGAACTGAGGATGAGTTGCCAATTTCATTCTGTAGGCTTGCAACAAAACTCTCTCAAAACTAATTTTGTCAAATCATAAGATCAAGGGCTGTTTGGAAAAAGCACAGTGTTTTGCTGTATTCTTCTCTTCCCACTTGTGCCAGAAGAGATTTCCAGAGCACACAAGTTAGCTAAATGGTTGCACCTGAATCCAGCACTAATGCCAAACCCTGTTGAATTAATCCAACCCATGACAACTAAATTAAGGAATTTTGCTGTCCGCAGAGTGACAGACACATGGACTGAACCAGGAACCAGATTATCAGTGCAATGCTGTTCTATCAAACCAAAGCAAACAGGTTTTATTGCAGGCACTACAAGAAAAGCCAAACTGCTCCAGCTACCCAGTTTTAAAGGGAGGATTCTCGGGATGCTGAGTAGCAAATTAGTAGAAACTCCCCATGCCAAAGAACAGGACTGGGGAATTTACCACAGAGCATCAGGGAGTGAGGAACAAGCACTCAGCAAAGGCTCCCAAACAAATGCCACTGAACTTCCAAACAAATCTGCTCTGACTGCATTGCAACCTTCTGTGATTACCATCCATGAATATTGTATCAAATGAAGATTGCTCACTGGAACACTGAATTTTAAAGGAATGTTGCACAGTAGCTGAGGAAAGTGAACTATGAATTTTTAATTTAAGCATTCACATCAGAAACAAGCCTCTAAAAGTTTTGGGTCTTCCAATCAGATAGACACTTGGTGTGACCTGTGAGTGCAAATAATACAGTTTTAATTTCAAATGCCAAATAAGAACAATGAATCCTGACAAGCAGCAGACCAAGAATTAATAAAACATAGCTTGTATTTTTCCTGACACTAAAATATTTCAATTTTAATGGCATAGTATTTTTTAATCTGTTTCTTTTTAGTTTTCAGCAGAAAAATAATAGAAAAAGAATTCAAATTTTATCATCTACTGTCAGCCACATGTAGTAATTTATGCAACTCCAACCCACTCTAACTCCCACTTACACCAAAAGAAGTTGATCCAGCTGATTCAAGCCAGTGACTTAAGAGGAGGGGGATCCAGCTGATACCATTCCTAGAGAAATAACAGAACTGTAGCTCCCTGGCTAAATCCAGTAACAGGGAATTTTTTCCTTCTATTGAGCCACAAATGATGTCCAAACTTCACTAGACCTTCACGAAGCTGAGTCATAAACCTACATGATAGCAAGTGCATCAATCTTTCCCCATTTGGAACTTTGCAAGATATTTTTGTAACATAAAACTATTGGGTATCATACATGACAAAAAATATATATATTAACTAAAAAATCCACATTTTAGGTTACACCACACCAAAGGTTCAGCTGAAAAAAAATTCAGTCAAGTGTGCTAACCATCTAAATTTTGGGAGCTATTACAGAAGCATCAATGAGGCACTGAAGACAGTCATTATTAATTAAGGAAATAATTAAGAGAACATGTGCACAGAATTTAACAATAACCCCATACATTGTCTAATTGATACAAGAACATGTTATACCACTCCTGTTAATAAGAACAGCACTGTTTTGTTACGTACAGCCAAGAGCATTAACTTCCTGTATGGCTCATTGGAAGTGCTCTCTCCAAAGTCGAGCTGAGAGGAAAAAGAACAGGAGGAGAAGACAGAGAAGGAAAAAAATACACAGAGATGCTCTTGCAGAGGTTCTGCTGAGCTGGAAAGACTCCATGTCACCCCAGAGAAGTGAGGTAGAACAGCACATTTCGAATAAAGTGTGGGGCAAAGGTAAATTTCTGTTCAATTTTTGCAGCTGTGCTTCCAAAATAACCCCCTGCAGACAAGAGCACCGTGGCAAGGGCAGGAGGGAGGATTAACAGCTCTGACCAGGCAGAGTTGAAGCCAGAAATCTGTAGAAACCCAATGGGGTATCAGTGACCAAAAAAAAAGACCAAAAAACACAATGACAAAATGTCTGGAGTACCTAGGCCAGAATGAGGGGGAAAATGAATTATCCATGTGGAATCCTCATAAGCTCAGCCCATTCTTCAAGTCTGGGCTCCTAAGGGCGCCAGTGAGTTAGACAGCAGCTTTTACATGTTTTAGTGATTAAAAAATTAGATGGATTGTCAGTGGCTGGACAGGTATGAATCAGTCTGTAAACATCAAGACAGAGTCCTTGTGAAAATCTCATCTTCTACAAGGCTTCAAGATTATTTAACATGCCAAGACATATGTCTTAGGCTTCCAGATTAAAGCTTTCATGACCTTTGCTAAATATCATCTTTCGTTCTCCTCTTTTATTCATGGGGTGACCCATGAAAACATCAAACCTTTCTTTCCTAAACAGCAAGTGCATAATACCTGCTTTCCATTGTCACACGTCTTCCGTCACTGTCACTCTTAAATAAATAAATGAATAATCTTTCTCTTACTGAGTCTCCTGCCATAAATACCCCCAAAAATGTTTGCTAAGAGCTACAATAGTCAGAGTCATTTCATGCTAATATTTCATGCTCTGATTATCTCTTTTTCCGATGCATTACCTTTTAAAAAAATAACCTGTTCAACACTACTATATACAGTTCATTTATGTCTTCTGACTGTTTTGTGCTTATTCATGATACTGTTCTTTATTTCTTTGGTTGATGACACTGTCATCTGTCACCTCATCTGCCATTTGCATCTCATTAATATCAATCGTGCCCTCAGGGATCAGTTTTGTCATCAGAAAATGGCACAGAGGGTCTGCAAATGGAAGAAATACCAAGCATCAGTGCCAAAAATAGCAGCAAGGCATCTCATCTCTTTTTCCCAGACCCCACAGATGCTCCTGTGTATAATCACAGCACGTTGACATCATTCTGGTCACTAAGGTATAAGGAAGTTGTATTTAATAATCACACTGTTTTTATTGAAAAATTAACTAAGTAGCAGAACAGCAAGCTGGTACTGACTGCAACCCACAGCTTCCCAGTGCCCAGGACCTTGAAACTCAGAAACAGCAGCTACTAAAGAGAAGGCTGTATAATTCAGAGTGAGAGAGAAGCGCTAGGATGCAACCACTGAGGCTACTCTTCAGGTCTTCATTTCCCAAGAAAAGTCAAGTGGGACGTGATAAAGTCTCCTCAGGACAGTGAGGGTAGGCAGAAACACCATTTCTCTGAATGCCCAACATGCTCCTTCCATGTCTATAAACCATGAAAAATCTCTACACGGTGATAACAGAGATGCTCTTTGGAAAGAAACTAAATGTACCCTTCCAACCACACCATTACAGCAGTGCTGCCAGTCCCACCCACTGGAAAAGGTATGAGACAGGCTGCCAGTTCAGCTTAGGTCTCATGACAGACACCTGGTGGGTTGAACACTGGAATTTTTTGTGCAGAAGAACCTTGTGAGCTTTCCTGTAGTTCAGAGCTTTGGGGTTTGTATACCTGTATGGCTTTGGAAGATGCAGGTTCAAGAAAACACTGTAAAACACCTGCTAAAGCCTTGCAGCCTGCTAGGCTGGCACACTCAAATGCTCCTCAGTGTATTCTGCTGTGCTGCAGGAGGTCCAGCAGCATGTTCAGCTCCCTCTTTCTGCTCATTTCTATTGTTGAAATGTAGATCACAATTCGAAAAAATCATTCCCCAATGAATGTCCATAATGTGGCACTGGGAGGCCTCTGTGAAAATCACAGCTGTAACAGCAAAATTTCATGTTCTATCAATGCTACAGTAATGTCATTCTCATTTCACATTGGACAGTGCAGCCACATAATAAACCAACTTTTAAACTACGGACATGCTTGGTTCATTCGCTCGCAATTATATTTAGTGACAATATCTCATACCGTTGGCTGCTCAGTCACTTGCCTCTGCACCTTATTAGCCTGAGCACTGGGAGAATCCTCCACTGAGTCCCAAAAAATGCAGAGCAGCAGCATGCACAGACATCTGCCTAACTGCAGAAAAATGAACTTGCATCCTATTTTATCGCAAATAATGCCTACCAGATTTTCCAAGAGGTGTGTATTTCATACATCCCCCACCATTTACCTCCACCCCCAAAACCTTTATCCTAATTTCACTCGTCAGTGTCTGATGTCTTTATATATCACATTAGCATCTAGCCTGCCTCATCTTTTCCACTCCAGTGGCCCTAGATCTCATTGTACTGCTGCAGTTTATCCATGAGGCCCACACCTTCCATGCTGCAGCATCACGATGACCACTCATCCAGATAATCCTGGTCAGTCCTGTCACAGCTTTGACAACAGACTACTGTACCTGTCACATTAGATAAGCCATCCCATTTGCTTCACATTAAACAGCAGGGCAATACATAGATATCATCTGTCACACGAGAAGCCTTGGTGAAAAGACAGCTCTATCACACACAGCACCCATGGAAAGCAGAAAAAGCCCAGCAGCTCGAGGAGCTGTATTTTAACGTTTCAAAGATTCCCCTTCTGAATAAAAATTCAGACAAAATCACACACACACCTATAGACACAGTCACTTTTCTGAGAGGTGGCCTGTTCCTGCCCTTGCTCCTGATCAGCCATCTTGTTTCCATCAGGAATGCTCTTAATGTGATAAGAAGTTCAAAAAATGCGAGGAATCAGATGCAAATCTTCAACCAAGTGACAGGCTGTGCTCCTTACATCGGCTGGAACAGAAAATGGAATCATAAGGGTTTGAAAGTCTGTAAGCAGAGTCAGGGGAAAGATGCACTAGAATCACTTGCTAAGATATGAGCAGGTTAAATCTCTCTTCATTGGGCTTTGTAGGAAATATATTGTATGAAATCCTCACCATTTATGATGTTTTATCCAAACAGACCAATGTGAATGGTTTATATGTAAATTGTTATCAAGCTTCAGCTTTTCATTACCTAAGCAGACAGGATCTTACTACCCTGGGCTCTGGAAACACAGGAGCTCTTCCAGCAAAAGTCATTGCAGCAAATGCCTGATAGAAAGGGGCAAAGGCAACCAGGTGGGGTGGTGGACACCTGACCAAACAATGAGCATCTGTACAGCAGTAACAACTCAGCTATGTAACCTCCCCGATTTAACTTTGTTTTGATATTTTAAAACTGATTTATGGCGTGATATATTTGGATTATTATCAAATTCCAAATGAGATGTTAAAATCATTCCTAGTATGCAAGCAGAAGTGAATTTGGGATATTTATTCTACACTTGGGGGACCTTACTGTATAAACTCACCTCCTCTACCGTGTCATCTGTTCTTGTGAAAGGTCTGATAAGGGAAGTTTACAGTCAATTAGAAAGGACAGTGATTATTAAGGTCTGATGGTCTTGTCCTCTTTGTGAAAACCCAGAAATCAATTCCTTTTTTAGAAAGCAAAGCTTTTCTCAATATTACCAAGCACTTTTCTAAGACTCTCCTGGGTGAGCTTGGGCTGCAGTGCCCAGCTGACACTGCCACAGCTCTCAAACCAGGGCTGCACGATCAGGTCAGGATCTGAGATTTTATGCCTGGACACCAGTCATAAAAAGGACCAACATCCAAAATCCATTTCCATGGCTGCTGGAAGAGAAGTTGGAACATCTCAGAATTGCTGTCTTCTCTCTCTCTACTCCAATCACTAAAAATGTAGACTTTTTGTCAAAAAATTTTAAAATCTCAAGTTATTTCATTAATTTTCAATATTTTGATAATTTCATTGCAGCTCTTTTACTTTATTAAAAACTTAACATTCTAACTTAGTAATAAACTCAATTTTACATCTAGAAAAGTGTTGTATATAAAATTTTCAAGAGGCACTTTCAAGGTTGAGTTTCTACTCCCTTGTTAATGAGGATAAAAACAACCAAAAAGTGCTAGGAGAACAGCAGCCTAAATTTAAGACAAAAGTGGAATCTTCAACCCCGATTTCAGCCCAAACCAAACTTGAGTTTCTCAGCAAAGTGATGCTCTACATTATCACATTTGAAACTCTTTTCCATTCATGCTACACGGATTATTAACAATCATATATTTGACTGGAGTGTGTACACACACAAAGCCACTTAGCTTTTAACCCAAGCAATAATATCATCTCAGCAGGAAGCTGTAAGGATAGAAACATTCAAGATCCTGCAGCATCCATATATTATAACAGCAAGACCAATACAAGAATCTTAATAGAATTTTCTGCCTACTGCTAACAGATTTGCCCATTAACTCTGGGAACACCGGGAGTCTCACAGGTGCAAGGCAACATTTTCAAAACCCTCAAAGTGGTTTAGGAATTCCCACAGGACTTGGGCTGAGTCACCAGGGAGTGTTAAAAATGGCACACAAAAAAACTTTAGCCCTGGAGCTTGTTTCCCACACAAAGGACTTCAGCAAAGACAGACAAACAGGAGTCCATCTCTGGGGAGGTGACTCTCAGATGGGAAGGGTTTATATTAACTGGAAGATACTTTTTCCTGGAGTCCAACTCCAGGTCAGAACAGAGGCAGTTGGGGCATGCAGCTGCTTGGCTACTGCAGTTTTTGCTGCTGTGGCCACAGTGCTCCAGGGTTTTTCACGAAAGATCAGCCCCTGTTGGTGCTCCTTCAGCAGAGCCTTGGAACGGGGCTGTGACTTTGTCCGAGCAAACTCCAAACCCAAGCACACACCCCACGACTCTGGGTGTGCTAAAGACCAGCCAGACAATAATAACTGTGATCAGTCACAGATGAAGTAGAAAACCACACCTGGATAGTGGAATTCACAGTGAAAAATGAATGTCTGAGCAAGTGTTGGGTTTTGCTTTGACTTGATATTTTGCTAAACTTTAACAGATTAGTGTCCCTGGCTGTGGGTTGGGGATGCTCTGGGATCCATCTGGGATGGTAGTTACTACTGCTCTACAGAAGAACTGTCAGATTTAATCAGTTTATACCTGAATTTTCTAGAGATGGAAATTCAGTGTCAGGCCAAAGTACTACTATTGCTTAAGTACTACAGAGCAGGTGCAGCATTTCAAATCTCAGGTGATTAGGAAAGAGAAACTGCATAAAGCATAATACAAACATTTCATGTTTGGGGCAGCTGCTGCTATGCTGATGTTATTATTTTCCTTCATTATTTAAATTCAGCATTAACAAAAAGTTAGGTGGTACTGGAAATTACTGCTTAATATTTTATGACTTTCACATGTTTTTCTCTTTTTTTTCACCCTTGTTTATGTACTTGGAGTAATTGATGCTTCTTAAAAGGATGGATTCATTTTTAAACATGAATCACACAGTAATCTTACAAGGGAAAAGAAGAATTAGTCATAAAAACAATTGTGTATTTAAGCATAGAAGAATGTGTAGAACAGGATGGGGGGGAGGGAGGCTGAGATAGACACAAAGCTGCCATAGCTATTTTAATCAGCAAAAATAATACTGTCATGGGAAAAAAAAAAAAAAAAAGTTGAACCAGCTTCATAGCCAGCAGAGGGAGCCAGGAAAAGCCCTTCATATCCACAGTTAGGGAATAAAGACAAATTAAAACAGATGCATTTTTTCTAACACTGTTTCTCCCGTCTTCCTCTCTCTGGTGAAAGTGTCACACTCCTGGATTCCTAATCCAGATTATCCATTTCCACTACTGTGAAGGCATAGTAAATGCAATGAGGTATCTGCAAACATTTCAACTCACTTTCTACCAGAGACCAACAGGATTTATCCAATTTACAGAGAAAACAGAGAGTTCTGCATGGACTTGGATGACTTGCCTGCTGTGCACTCTGATCCTGATATCAGAGACAACAGTTCTCCTGCAGTATTCTGCAGAGCTGAGCCACAAAAAGGATGCATGCACTGATCCATGGCTCGTGCTTCTCCCAAAATACCTCTCCATAGACAACTCTCCCTGAACTGAGAAACTGATACCACACCTGAGCGGAGAAATGACTAATGCTGGATTAGCCACGGGCTCAGACGTGGCTGTTATTCATCAAATTGGACAGCAGATGATTTGAAGCCTTATTCAGCCAGCCACAGAAATGACTGAAGAAGTTACTGGATAGATTAATAATATCATATAAATCACCTCTATTTCTTACTGAACAGACTGGATCACCACGAGTTGTAGGAAAACCCAGGTGCACTTCTTTCATTGCAAGTTGTCTTATTTACAGAGCTCTGAAAATCTCACCCAGAGCTGGGCAAATGCTCTTTTGCAATAAAATCCAGGAAACTTCCTTTGGGAGAGGTGGGTCCCTACTTTGCATCAGTTAAGCATTTCTTGGGTGCACATTTTGGGCCCTGCTCTTTAGCTACAGAAACAGCAGCAATTACTTGAGTAACCCCCAGTCTGAAGGGTCTGATCTTTCAAAGAGGTGCATCAGCACCTTCTGCAAGTAGGAAGAAGGACAGACTTTGGGCAAATTGTTCATAATTAATTTTTTTTTTTCCCATAAGAAAAATACTTGTTCCAGAACATCATAACTTTAATGTAGACCATCAGAGTATCTCCACTCACTTCAGTTTCACTATTGCTGTATCTTGGCTGTTCAAAGACAGAAGGTTTTGCAGGGATCAAGTTGCAGGCGTTCTTCAAGCCAAGTTTTCCAGGGCTTCTGAATACAGATTTTCATGTAACACTAACAGAAAGATGTATTCATATTCATAACCCTACAGGTTCACAAAAAGCATTTGAAACAAGCCATAATATTCAGCATAGCATCGCTTCACTTATCCCACCTGAAGGACTTTGACCTACATTAGGCATTCACAGTGTACTGGCTATAGTGAGCCAGGGACCAGGATTTTTTTTTGAACTTATTTTGTAAACAATTCTGAAGTGCAAGGAAATGTCAGTCTATTCATGAACAGGATGTTAGCAGAAAAATTTGAGATATGATGAAGAAAACCCAGCTCTTCTTCAATATTCTTCCGTGCCCTCTGGACTCCCAGAACAAAAAGTAAAACCAGGCATTTTAAAAGTCTGTAAGTTGGTTATGAGTGCACTTAGGACAAAAATGATTTACTGAAGCTTACGTCATGTGCTATTATTTTCCACTCTGACACAGAATCATGGTTGTTCAGCCCATAACAGTGATATGCAAACATCTTCAGCCTCAAGCATTTGCTCTGTGACAAGGAATACAGAGCACATTATGTTCCAACCCTCAGAGCAAGGATAGGGCAATATTCTACTGGCTGAACAGAAAAGAAAGGAAGAAAACGATTCTCCATAGCCTGTATTTATGTAGAGTCTTCTGCAGTGGTATAAATGTTGTGTGTTTGGCTGCACAGTTTGGATTGCAAATGCTGTTTGATCTACCAGACTTATCCTGAACGCAAACATATTTCTCTTGCTGTTGCATATTCTTATTTCTCTTTGGGGTTTTTTTCCTGAATATTACTTAAAAGTCTTGTCAGAAGACTTTACAATGCTCTAAGAATGGTGATAAAACTTAGTTATAAGGAAATACTTAGCGAACAGGTCCTAACTTCTTCTTTTTACAAATTCAGTGATTATAATTGTCCTGGTGTTTTTCCCCTTTGCAAAGTGTGTACATGTTTCTAAGAGATACTGATATGTGTGCCTTACCAATGTCCTTTATCTTAAAAATAGCATTAGTTACACACAATATAGCAGTTGCTTTGGTAACTGATTTTTCCCTTTTTAAAGGCTGAATAAATAATTGTGTAATACCCATTTAAATTATCGGTGTATGTGATTGCATTGGTCTGAAGCAACTTTTATACCATAATTTTTTCTGTGGTGCCATGAATATGCATAAATGTTGAGGTATGGCATGATTACTAAGTAAATGTGTCAGCATGGCATGTCGTGATTAAAGGAAAGTATTCGGACAATGAGGATTTTGAATAGAAACTGCAAAATTAACAAGTGTTCTGGGAAGCAAAACTTCTAGTAGTTTCACTCTACTGGTAGTCTCCACTTTAATGAGAGTCCCAAGTGTGCAGGACTTTGGGAATTAAACCATTACATCATGTGTATTTTGAGCTGGTTTCAGCAGCAGAATCCAAGCCTGTTGTTTCAGGATTCTGGGCAAAGCAACAAAAAGAGAAAAATTTCTTAAACTGCATCAACTATTCATGCCTGGCCCAGAGTCCACTTCCCCTGCAGCCTCCTCGTCTTCTAGAGCAGCCACAGCTCCCAGCAGAGCCATCCTGCACTGCACTGGCTGTACAGCACATTCACAGTGCAGTGTCCCAGGGAAGCAGGGGACACTCCCTGCAGGCTTAACACCCTGGCCAAATTCAGGGAGCAACTAATTAAGGGTCAAGCAACTCCAAGTGACTTCACTGCCAGAGTCCAGCTGGTCTCAGTGAGAGGAAGGAAGACACTGTGTCTCTCCTGGCAAAATGAGCCACATGACTTGAAGCAACACCACTTCCACTGAGAAAGCACTTGTGACTAATGTAGGAATGCAATTATTTTACATATGTATGGGCATACTTGGACATAGTTCAAAAAAAAAAAGATAAATCATACCACTGTGTTATATCATTTCTCCCCCTAGAACGAGTGCAAATATATTTGATCTCAACTATTACAACATCTTTCTAGTGACTTACTTAAAATAAAATACTATTTTATTACCGTGAGCATTAAAATGTCATGTTTATATAGCGAAGATTTAATTAAAATTCAGATTATAATAATAATTTAACACTGAAGCGTAGAGCTTAATTTCTTTTGCTAAATTCAAAAGGGTTCATTATCACAGACAGATGTGTCAGGAACACACCACACTATCATACTGGGGCATTAGGTGCAGGTTGGAGCAGATGACCACGTTCTTGTATCTGCTGTTGAATGCTCAAGTACATCATCACCCAGTCAAAGATTCCTGGCAGTACCAGAGGATGAATAAATAAGGGTAAGTATTTCCTAAGAATGATTCCTTACAAAGATGGACCAACAGACCAAATGTGCCTCAGACTTGCACTACCAAAGTCAACCCAACAATTCCTACTGATTTTGGCATTAGACCTTAAGAAGTTACTTTGGAAAAGGAATAGTCCTGCCTTAAACTCTAGGAATGTAAGGATGGTGGGTTAAGCAGCAGCTTCAGTCTTGAAAGTCTCAGAGGTCCTTCAACAGTGACAACATAGCAAAAAAACCCCATGAAACAGGCACACATCAAATATATAGAGGTTGATAAAAATGCACTGTTTTATTGAAGCAATTTGTAGATTGGACACAAGGAGCAGCTGATACAGCTGACAGGAGTGACTTTGTACATCAGCTCCAAAAAAATTTTCATCCTTCTGCATTGCTTAACGCTAAGAATTGACTTTTTTCCCCAACCTCTGAAAAAGATTGCCCCATTGCCACCTGCAAGGGCAGTACATCAACATTAGAAGTTTCCTGGTTTACTGTCTCCAAGTGCATGATCTCAAACATCATCCTGGCAGCGGCCACTTTAGAGGAAATACGCAAACGGGTTTTCAAGTTGTTTAATTTTCCTACTTACAGGTCCATACCCACACCTTGGCCTGCTCAGGAACTTAGAAAGAATTTTATTCACTGTCATCAATTATTTCCCTGTGTGTGACAGTGCAGAGATCTCTAACATCCTTGTTTGATTGGTTCCACACTCCCAGCACCTACAATAAAGGTTTTGATGTTTTCAAACAG
Organism: Edolisoma coerulescens; assembly: GCA_013397115.1. Lineage (NCBI taxonomy): Eukaryota > Metazoa > Chordata > Aves > Passeriformes > Campephagidae > Edolisoma > Edolisoma coerulescens. The sequence goes on from VWZW01005955.1 coordinate 1,336,242, forward strand.
CCATTTCACGTAATCTGACGCCCGGTGGGGCCTTTGTTCATCTAATGCTTGTTCCATGGGATTGTCATATCTTCTGTGCTCCTGTTTCAGACATCCCAACCTAATCTAAAACACACAGTGCCACTAACCTGCTCTGATGCCTCACATTAACCAGCAGTTCCACCAAGTGAAGTACTTCCCTTTTATCACTATAGGCAGTGAGTTTCATGTGATCTTATTTTCAACAGCAAATTACTTCCTGTTGTGAGTTCAACTGTTTGAAACACTCTGCAAAGGATCCTACGCTGCAGGAAATAGTCCTGTTCTATTTAAATATTTGCTAGTTATACAAATTACTTCCTTTCCAAATTGCTTTGCGCTTTTTTTTTAAGTTTTTAAATTGTTCTGTTTAATTATCAAACTGCTTTCAAATACAGGGTAGCTTGTTTGGGTTTTTTTTCAGAATCCTATTAGTTTTAAGTTATTTCTGTAACTAATACATGTTTTTCTTACATGCATTTCTACTCCCACAAAAGTAATTTGAAAATAACTACAGCATCAGAAAAAGTAATACTGGAATCTTTAAAGGGTAAAGTTTAAGTGACAACTAAACAGTGATTTTTCCATTCTGATGAAGACAGACCTTGCCATTTCAACCCTTAAAAAATCAAAATAGCTAAAAAGCTAAACATTTCCTTTTTTTTTTTTTTTCCAAAGCCAAAACATTGATGATTTTATTTCAAATGGAAAAGAAGGTTGTCTTGGGTTAAATTAAGTGCATTGACTGAGTACTTGGAATACCTAATGAAATGTTTTGGAGGCAAATGCAGAGTGACATGAGCCTAATAAACTACCAACAGCTCTGATTTGATCCCAATGACACCATTTCCAGGTTGTTTCAAAAGGTCACTGTAAAAATAACCATGCATTTTTAGGATTAGCCCTGATACCTGCTTGCTCAGGGGACCAGCAGGCATCAAGCAATGACAAAAGCAGTTTTATGAAAGTTGAGTACTTGGGGCTTAACTGTGGGGTTGACATCAGGATCTAATTTTAGGCAGCTGGGTCAGGCGCTGGCTCTGCCCTTCCTCGGGAGCTCCGGCCCCGGAGCGCTGGGGAGAGGAGGCTCCCCCTGGGACAGGCTCTTCCCACCTGGCACCTGCTCAGAAAGGGAGGCACGGCCACGTCTGATTTCAAGTGTTGACATTTCTAATACAAAAATCCTCCAAAGGAAAAAAAGGAAGTATAAGAGTGCAATGATCGTTCTGCATAACTTTAATCTTCACCTATTCAAAGACCCAAACGCAGACTCTGCCAACAAATAGGTTTCAAGAAACGCAATTAAATGTGTGAAATAAACTATTTCTAGAGTTGCTGGGTTTTTAACACCATTTACTTGATCATCTCATTGACAAATTAGGGAAAAGTCCACAAACAATTTTCATCCACAAAAAATGAAATCATCAGAGGGGCTAAAAGTTCAGACTTCAAACCTGCTTTCTAAAAGCACCAAAGACCTGCATTATTTGTAAACTTACAGGAAATTTGTCTGCTGCGCAATACAATTGTGAAACAACTGAATTGTGTAGGAGGAGGACAGCATTTTGTAAAAGAGGTGGATGGCTCTGAAAATTAATATCAAAACCTGCACTTAAGAATGCAGGAAACTCCTTAAGTTTCTCGTGCTGAAACTGAAATATTAAATTGTAGCTTATCTAAGAGCCAGTGCCCAAAATGCCTTTGTTAATAGTGTCAATACAATCCACCTTCTATTTATTATTGGCTATGCTTCAAAAATTTAGTCTACTCCTGCTAGATAATCTTTTAACTTCTGCCCATTTACTGCATTTTAATCTCACAGAGCAACAGAGAGAAAGGTCTGGTTAAATGAACTTTCTACAAAAAGGCTGCTAATTATTGATAAAATAAGTAGTGTGCAGTTTGGGGATCTTTTTGTAGGCATCACCAACATTTCCCAAGACTATTTGTTCCTGAATTTTTGCATCCAGGGATTTTTAGAGTGATGGTAAATGTTGCTTTTTGTACAGTCACAAATTACAATTGAAACTCTTTCTACAGATCAAATTTTTATTAAGACAGAAGTATGTAATCATATCTAAGGAAGGAAACGTAATGAATTTATAAAATCCATGTTTACTGATGAGTGAGCCCTAATTTTGACTGTGCTGAATAACTCCAGTCTGAAGGAACAGGAAGGGTTACTGAACACAGAGGATATTGCAGTATGAAAGGGAACACAGTATCTTCATTCAACAAAGCAAGGAACAAGAGGGTTCTGAAATTTAGGCAGAAGGCTGAGTGCTTACAGTTTTCCTTTTAATTAAGGTGATAATTTTATATGACTGTATTAAAAACAAAAGAAGGTGCCTGATCATTGCTGGGAAAACACTGCTTGAAGGTCAAATTCCACTGCAGCTGCTTAGAGGTCACCTGCATTTCATATAAAGGGCAGAACTGGCCCTGTGGTAGGAAAAGAAAATACCTCTAAACTGATTTTTCATCAGCTTTTGGATTCTTACTGCATGATTATACTTAAGTTATTCTTAAGTAATTAAGTTATTCTGTAAATTTGTAAATCTGAGGAGCCCAGTCTTTGAAGAGTCTTCCACAACTAACCTACAACTATAAAAGAAGGCAGGCATTTAGAAATCTTAGCAAGCTTTGCCCATCAAGACATTTTCTGGCAAGCAAAATTGTTTCATTATTTTAAAGGTTGATGAAGTTAAAGGATGACAAAAGCCATGAGTTACCTCAAACACACAATGATTCTCTACATGTTCAGTGCAAGATATCAGTCCTGCATCAGTCAGCTGAACAGTCTCACTGTGCTGCCAAGTCCTGTAGGTTAATATTTAGATCAGTGAACAGCCACTCCTTCAGATGGAGTCATCTCCTTCTGTTGACACTAGGCCAAAAGGAACTCTGATATTTCTCTCTCATAAAGGATATTACAGTGAGCTTTGTGTCCTTCCCTCTCCAAATACATGTTAATAATGCAGTCAGAAACTATAAATGTTGTTTAACTGGAGAAACTGATAGCTTGACACAGGCTGGAAGGTTCACATTAAATGGTGCAGTCCCCAAAATAAGTTCCAGAGAAGTTAAGTGAACATCATCACACCAGGGAAAGAAGAAATTTTTAAAACACTCTAACCAAGAATTTAATAACTAATGAGGACAATGACTCTTTAGTTCTGTGAGGAGCTGCTAGGTGTCTGACTGAGGAATATTTTGAAAACCATCCAACCTTGTTGTTTACAATTAACTACAAACCAGAAGATTCTCCAAAAGACCATGTTGCTTCATTTTACTGGGAGGACGAATGACAAGAGGTGATTGCCCTGCTCTGCTCTGGTGCAGCCTCACCTTGAGCTCTGTGTGCAGCTTTGGGAACCACATATGAGAAAGACATAAAGCTATTAGAGAGTGTCCAAAGGAGGGAAATGAGGATGGTGAAGGGTCTGGAGCAGAAGCCATGTGAGGAGGGACTGAGGGCACTTGGACAGTAGTGGGATTGTTGGGGCTGCCCTGTGCAGGGCCAGGAGTTGGACTTGATCTGTGTGGGTCCCAACTTCCAACTCAGGATATCCCATAATTCTATGACTCCAAGCTGACTGATATCGTTACCAGATAATATAACACAATTTGGCATTCACACTCATTTTTCCAGAAAGCTGCTGAAGTGAAATATTTAGGAAAACATCTCCATCACTAATACAAACAGCAGAAAGCAGTCCTGTTACAATACTTTTAGACATCAATTTCCTTCTACTGAATATAAAGTTCACCTTTGGGGCTTTGTCTCGTGCTTCCTTGCCGATGCTATGCACACTTTCAGGTCAACATCCCTGCTCCTTCCCTGCTTCCTGATCCCATAATTCAGGCACAAACAGCTCCTCTTTTAGCCCTGTGCTGCGCTGGGGATGTGGGGCAGGAGGGTGGCCGGGGCAGCACACCCGAGCAGGGCACCCCACGCCCCAGCAGAGGCTGTTGGTGCCGGCCTTGCCTGCAGCACCCAGCAGGGCCAGGGATGGTCATGATGGGATTAAAGCGCTGCTGTCACACATCCCAGCGGGATCACACCCTGGGATCCACGACTGCTACATGGTCTGACATGTGAATTGATTCCAGCAGGGACACTCAATTCTGGTTCCTTAGCAGATCTGGGCTTCGTGCCAAGTTTTTAGTAAATCATAATTAGGAGCTCAGATGGCAGGGATTGGTATGATGATCAGAGCCAAGCAGGGAACTTGGTTCCAATCCCCTCTTTTCACCGGAGAACGAGAAGAATGACCACCCAGCACTGAGAAAGCTCAATTTAGCAATGCTTATTGCTCAGTTTAACAGAGTGAATTGCACGTAATAATCTTCCGCTCTCAGAGCAATCCGTCTCCTGAAAAATTCTACTTCATCACTGTGGACTAGCTAAGAAGAAATTATTTTAACCTTGGCATGAGAATTCTGGATATGATATTCAATACTCACAACTGGACAAAGAAAAAGGTCAGAGGAGACATACTGTTCTGAACCTCGCTTTCCTTTTTTATAGCTTTCCAATGGTATTGGAGACTAAGAACACAGTAAGGAAACTGTTGGTCAGAAACAGCTCCTCTCCTTGTCAGAGCTCGACTCGGTGCAGGAGGCAGAGCACATATTAGTCAGGACAGAGCTCCTGGGCTGAGGTCCAGCTTTGCAGCCCCAGCAGGGAACGCTCCTACAGCAAAGGATTTCTCTCCCAGCCAGCTGTGCCAAACCCCATGTCCTTTGTATAATGGAACACACAGACCAGGATGTCAGAATCCATTCCAAGAATATTGCCAGATAACAGTTAACAAGGATACTCATTTTTACATATTTTATTAAAGCTGATGGCTTTTATGTGAAGGCTTTGGGCTTTGCTGGAGAATAAGTATGAAAGAGTCTACTTTACTTCCTCCACTGAGGTTACTTCTCTAGTCCCAAGCAGCAGGACTGCAGCAAAGTCAAGATAAAAGAGTAGGTCATGCATAATTACATATTAATTTCTACCATGTTTTTAGAAATGCCAATAATATTATTCTCAGTATGTGTGAGAACGTGAGTATTTCACCACTTTTCTCAAATGTTTTCCTTAAAATAACCTGTTTGTGATATTTTCAATAATTTAAATTTATTTTCACCTTTTATAATTAATAGATTATCTATATAAGATCTTGTTTTTCTTATGCTGCATATTTTTCCTCACCAAGTCAGTCTAATATTAAAAGTAATTTCAGACTGGCTGCATCTTTTGAGGGAGTGAACATTTTTTCTTAGGAACTTTTTAAAGGAATTCCATGTTTGGATGCATTCTACTAATGTTAAGGTACTCTGTATTCTACCGCTGACTTAATGGGCAAATTAAACTAAAAACAATATATTTGGCAAATACCATCCCCTACACCTGGTTTTGAGCAGGCACCTCATTTTTTTTATCAGTTATAAATAGATGTCGTATCTAACAGGATCACATTCCTTCTTGTTAGTCAGCGCTTTAATAGTAAAATACTTGACCACTGCAACATTTTTCTACTGGAGTAGTTAATGGAAACCTCAGTATAGCTCCTATTATGTATTCAAAGTATTTGCCAATTTCCTCTCAGCATGTGAAAACCCTTATTTGTGAGCAATGTGCTTCATACCCGGGGACTATCCCAAGGAAGGCAATTACTGCACAAACCGTGGTTACATTGTAACGTCCTCCACAGCATCACAGGATCAGGCAAAACACACGAGAATGACTTTTATTGATACCAGAGCCTGCAAAGGAAGAGCCACCCTTCAAACCAGCTGTGCCCAAGGCTGACCTTTGCTAAGGTGACTCAATCCCATTCCAGTCAGTAGCACAGTGATTTTATCAAAACACCTTCTGTTTTCATAATGGACTTCAATTTTTGCTGAATTTGCTACATGTTAAATTTTTAATTCAGGTGTAGCTTCTCTCTTAGGAAATGCAGAATATTGAATCATTTGAACTTTAAGACACAGAAGTAAAGAAACAGATTTGCACACATCAGTGATGCCTCCATAAGTTTTATGGACATCTACTTTCCTTTAAAGTACCTAACAGATGGCTCACAAGTTTCCAGAAACAATCACAAAAGTCAAACTTATAGGTCAAACCATCTTCTCTGAATATTAACAATAGAAATGGCTGTAATTTAAAAACCAAAAACCACAGCCCTGCTGAAGTACTCAAACATAAAAATAACATGAGCATAAAATGCTCTAACACCTCCTCAGAATTCAAACTGTTCACAGGAAAGAGTGGAAAAATCCAAAAATCATAGCAAGGAAAAGATCATTAGGGATATACAAAAAGAAGTTCAGGAACAGTTGTTCAAAGACCTTTCAAAGTAGGGATGTGGAACTAAATGGGAAATAAAATTCATGTCCTAGAACGCAACATAATCATCTTGCAAACTAAAAACATGATGGCAAAATTCATCTCATATGAGCAATGATGAAGCTAAAAAAATCACGGCATTTATGACCCTGTAATACCAAAAGGACACCAGAAATCAGACCCAAAACACATCAACAACCCTCCCCATCAAACACTGAAAGGAAGATTTTAGAAGCCAACTTCAAAATTACTCTTCATGTTTTGCAAGTGTCATGTGTGACCAAACTCTTTAATTCCCTTATGGATCAAGTTCATCAGAAACTGTGCTAATAAGCAAGGAACGTTGGACTTATGTTTTCCAACTCATGAATTTTCAGCTGGGTTGAACTTCCAGCTATGAAACCAAAGAGTCGTGCCAGCCTTGGACAAACCTAGTGGGCTGTGTGTGCAAAGATCCTCTGCAAGGCAGACTTGAGTGACTGGCTTGTAAGAGTGACAGTGTCCCATTTCCTTAGGCAATGGTGACAGCTTTCTTTTTACAATTATGAAGGTGTTTTCAGAGCAAAACACCCACATGATTTCTTCAGAGGCTTTGCTGGCCCTCTAAGCCTATCCAGGTGAAGCTGACGAAACATGTTGGTGTATTTCAGTGATGACTTATGCCCATTCGTTTTGTGTCATTTTGGTTTTCTTGGCATCTGCCTGGATTCTTCCTAGGGCATTGGGATGGGAAACGAAAATTGGCTTCTGTAGATTTTTTCCCCGCTGCTAACGTTGAAATGGTAGGGCAGCAATTTGTGAGTTTGGATGATGGCTATGCAGTGAAGGCAGTATCCAAATTTGGATCTTGTCCTGAGGACGGATGTTTGCTCCAACGGATGCAGATGTTTCTTGTGGACAGAGTTCTTCCCTCCCCTCTCATCACTGATCCCATACCTAAGATCCCCTCGCACCTCTCTGCCGTTATATTTTTTAATACCTTTAAGTCTTTGCTGCTCCAGGGGAAGATCAACTCTTCTTATGGGTCTAGAAGGACCATAATTGTGGTTTCTGTGAATGTTCAAGCAGCATGTCCTGGAAAGGAACTGCTCAGGGTAGCAGGGGACTGGAATCAGTTACCCACTGAGTTCCATGGTACACTGTATCTCTGGAAGCATGACACAGCTCATGAATCACTTTTCCTTTACACCAGTACAGAATATGACTAGAAAGTACATCCATAACTATACAAGTTCAGGCACTATAAGGAAATACGCAATTTCTTAACTTTCATTTATCAAATTTTGTAGGAATAACCCCTAAATCCCAAGTAATGAAACTTCATTAAAAATTGAGATTTTGCCTCTTTTTCTGAGGTCAGAGGAAGTTTTCCACACCCAGGTAGGTGATTCATGCCAGGCAATAGAAAGATTTTTGCTTTGCTTTCTTACTCACGTCTTCAGTGCTGCTCGTATCACAATGAACAATATACGCTCAGCCAGGGAGAAGGGATTTTTCACTGCAATGAAAAGTGGAGGAATTCCACCAAGGAGTGGAATGCTGTGTCTTCAGGACCAAACTCCAGTGCTCTGGTGCCACCTGCATTGCCCCATACAAATGTTCTTTCTCCTTTCTTTGGAGCCAACCCTTTCTATGGAAATACCTCTCTCACAGCGCAGCTCTTTCTCTTTTTTCTACTGAAACCTTCTTACTCCTCTAATAATTCCTGAATTAATTGTCCCAATCACATGTAAAGGATGGGCTGGGTAATGGAATCTCCCCACAAACGGGGAAATAGCTCAAGCAGAAGTGATAACCATCAAATTCTTTTCTGAGGGCTCAGCTGAAGCCAGAGGTTGGTTCCATGTTTCAAGCTGGCCACAAGGTGTGGCTCCATTCTAAAAGTGGTGGCAATGCCTGGAATGTAAAAATAACTGACGCAGACTCTGCTCTACCTGGGGTTTTTCCATTACAGATCTGATATCTTAATGATAGGTTGGACTTGAATAGTCCTGCATGGAAACATTCTTTTGGAAACTAAAAAATCATAGTCTTCGGATTCTTTGAGAGTTTTTTTTCCTCAAAAATCTTACATAATTTTCTAGGAAGCTGTGTCACTGCTATCCAATTTTACCAGCTATTGCAAAAGTCTATCTGAGGCATCACTTACTGTTTAGTTCCAGGGGTAATCTTAAAAGTTTTGGTGGGACTTTATTAAACTCTTGTAGAATCCTACTATTCTTGCTCCTATTAAATTTCCTATTCTTTTTCCACAGGGGTTTGCACAGCCTGTTAAAGCAAAAGCCTGGAATCAGTATAATCTAATTTGGACATTCTGATGAATGAATTTGAAGGGGAAAATTGAGTCATCATTAATTTGCAACACATTGCCAGACTTAACAGTAAATACTATCACCATAGTTTTGGAAATATCTATCACAAAGTTTATGCTCCAAGTCTTTTACAAACTGGTTTACTACCACAAACAAACAATCTCAATAATTTCATGCTGATGTAGACAGCTGGATCCTAAACCCCTATCCTTGAAAATATAAATTTAAAAGTCAAAATAACTTAGCTTCTGCCTTCAAATATTCTCATAGAAAATAAAAACAAGCCAACAGAAAATGGTTTACTGTCATCTAATTGGAAAGCAGAGGCTTTAGTTTGAAACAAACACATTTTATGACTATCCAGGATGAACAAATTGGAGCAGAGAGCTAATAATTTATACCAGCATTGCTCCATGCATCAAGGATCTTATATGCTCCTGGGAGGGCATTACAAAAATTAGAGTAATGTAGCAGAAAGAATGAGTTTGATCTTCCGTTACAGCATTATTCTATCACCCTTGCTTTGCATTTCTGGCAACTTCACAAGGAACATCTCAAAGACTGAGAGAAGTGTGCCTGCTGGTCGGAATTCACTGGGCTTATCTTGGACTGTGAGACTTCTAAAAAATATGTAGCAGATGAAAAAAGTGGTATTTCCTCTGTGCTGGCTCCCTTTCATGCGGAAAGCTGTATATTTGATAAGAGTATTTAAAATCTTCTCCAGCCCCTTTGATCATGCTGTTAATTTTGTTTAATTGGCTCCATCCCTGCCTCAAGAGCAGGGAATTTATACGATTCTCTTTACTGGCATATGAGCATCGTAAGGGGACTGACCCAACGAGTTTCAAATGGCAGTTGGGAAGATACTGTGAAAATACTGTGACAAGCAGCAAGAAGTTTTGAAAGCGAACCCAGGATTCACATTTTGAACTAATTCACTACTTCAAGTGAAGGAAAAAATCATATACATTCATTATTATTGATAATAACAGCAAAGTAAGTAGATAAAGCCCAACTCATAGGCATTACACATAATCTGCTTTGCAGTGATCACAGAAGGCAGCCACCTTCAGCATAATAACCCAAGAATGCCCTCACAGGCAGTATAAATTACAGGGGTTTGATGCTGAATATATATATTTTTTCAAGATTTCCAATAAACATTTAAATGAAAATAAGATGAAAGTGACTGCTGATTTATAGTCCTGTTCTTCAAATATCAGGATCACAGTTTCCAAAGGTGGTAAGAAACCAAAACAAGAAGGGGTCTGCAATGTACTGCTCAGGGCAGGCCACACCCCATATCTCCAGCTACAAATAAGACCCTGTGCAGAATTCTACCAGAACACGGAACTGCAGTGTTTTGTAGGAGATGCTGCAATAGAAACTTCCCTGCAAAGTCTCCCCCTTTACAACACAAAATTAAGAAAGACTTCAAGAAACTTCTCACTGAAATCGACAGAAAGTCTTTCAGCGACCCTTGGTTTCCACCATTAACTTGTAACACAGCTGAAAATAAACATCTTTACTGCAAAATAACAACCAAAGGCAAATGAGGAGGCTCTGTTACTGAAAAATACATTTCAGTAGGAAAGCTCAGTGGCTGAGTAAGCACTTCAAAGTACTTTTCTTAATTTTTTTTACATATATATTGTAAAACCAACAGACGTTCATATATATGACACTTTTGTACTTCATGCACTTCCTCCATTCCAGGTATATTTTGTGAACAAATCTCCAAGACACAAACCCTAGTAATTCATTAGCATAACAACAGTATATTAATAAAATCAGTGGCATAATAAAACAATAACAGCTTAAGCAACACCAACATTTTGTCACCCATGTATCTCCCATGAAAAAGAACACTAATATCAATGCCACTGCTAAAAGTGGCATTCTTCTGTCACACACAAAATATCACTACCATATAATTAATGCCAGTAAACTCACAGGCTGTACATGTGTGTTGCTTTTATCCCCCTTGGAAGGAAATAATTCCAATGTTTTTTGCCGTATGCAAGTAAGTTTTGCTTCTCAAACCTAAAAAGAAAGCATTGTTTGAGAATTCATTGAGCACTGTATTTTCAGTCCAGACTCCTGTGCACCAAAGGAAGGGAATTCACAGGAAGGGAAGGATTGCTCCTGCACTGGAGGGACTCTTGCCTGTGTTTGGTTTGCCACCATTCCATGAGGGACTGAATCCACACTAGCACCTGCTCTGGTTGATAAACTGCTTCTGCTTACCAAGGCCCCAAAAAACATCTTCCAGCAGTTGTTGCATCAGGTTCTAACTCAGCTGAAAGTAAAAATATTTACTGCAAAGAAAGCAGGAATTGAAAACGCACCAAAGGCACAGATGATATTGAGCCCCTTGAGGTCTGAGCCTGCTTTTGGGAAGCACCAACAAGTTTTGTTCCTGACTGTCCACCTGCTGCAGGCAAAATGGGGCTGATTTCTGTTATGGATCAGCCCACACATCACAATATCTGGTTCCAGCACATCCAGTGATGCAATCTGACCAGAAAGGTGAGAAAAGAGGTGAGTCACTACCATGAGATGAGACACACACGGGCACTGATGCAACAGCAGGGGGGTGTCAGTTTTTAAATTAATGCTGGAGTGCCAGAACAGCCCTCAATCCTGTGTGCTTTGGTAAGAAGACTCAAAGTTAAGACCCTCTCACTCAGAAGAGGCAATGCTCATCTGGACCCACTTTTTAATGATATTTCTTCCTCCCCTCAGAAGTTACTTGGGCAGGGATGAAGTGGGGCCCACTGAAAGCCACCTGCAGTACCAGAACTCTGAAATAAGAGAAAGAAATCGCTCCTCATGTCTGAAATCATAGGGATTTGATACTTCTTCATGTTACTCCTGACTACAAGGTCATGCATTTAAAAGCTCTGGCCTTACACTAAAGCAGATGTGTTTATTAAGATATCTTCCACGATTCATTATCAATTCTAGAACACAATTTTTTTTTCCTGAACAGAACAGTATCATTATTCATTGCTTTTCACTTGCAAACAGCTGCTATTTGCATGTGAGTGGAGTTCTGCTTTTTAAAACAAAGGAGAGAAGGAAAAAAAGTGTGTAGTATTGTTCCTTATGGTCGCCAGCTCCAGCCTTCATTGCTGGGTATGAGGCCTCATAAAAGAGATCTTGCAAAGCTGAGCTGTTCTTTGTGTTCTTCTGCACAGCTAAGACCATGCATCAAAAGAATGTCTTCTGCTGGAATGTCTTTTCCATACAGAAGAGAATATGTGAAACTTAAAACTCCATGATAAATGTGAAAAATCTTCAAGAGCAAAGAAGAATTAAATGCAAGCTGCTGCAGCCTCTGAACTCTGCAGCACGGCTCAGTTCTAACAGCATGAAAGGAAGAGGTGGAGTAGACAAATGACAGTAAATTGAATGAAGTAGGAGGTTAAAAGGGAAGAAAAAAGGTAGTATGTCTTCTGGAACTGAAATTGCAGGAAAACACCAGAAAGTTGGAAACTGAAAACAGAAGTGGAATGAAACCTTTATATGCTGTGTGAATCACTGTTTGGCTAGAAACCAGGAAATAATTGCTGGAACAGGCAAACAGTGAAAAGCCATTATAGGACCCTCAGCAGGAAACAAGCAGGATGGCTTGGGAGAAGCTGCTGGGCTGGCTCCGGACAATCCCATTGATGGTGCAGGTTAACAGAAAACAGGGAAAACAGGGATTAAGGAACAGACCCCTGCTCACTGTGAGATGTACTACTACAATGGTCTGATCTGACAAGCTACAGGAAACATTGACCCTAAGAATCACAAATTAACTTGGTAAGAATTAATCTGCCTAAGTCAAAAGGTGACATTAAAATATCTAAAATGGACGCAAAAGATTTCTTTCTCCTATCCTTCCATAAAGTGGATGGCTACATCTGGTTTTAGAAGGAGTACTTTTTTTTTCCTACTAAAAAAAAAAAAAGAAGTTTTCCATAAAGTGTTGGCCTTTCTTGGTAAAATGCTGATTCATTAAAATAGAAAAAAAAAATCATTAAGAAATACACAGAGGGCTTTAAACTGTGTTAAGGTTCTAGAACAGAGATGTGGTTTGAGTCTTGTACTTCCATAAGAGGAAAACTGAAACATAACTCTAAGAAGACAATAGCAAAAATAAGATACCCTGGAAGCATTTCCAAATTCAAAACTTGAGATTTTAAACCAAAATCTTTTGACTGAACATTTTTGTATTTTCACTGTTTACTTTTTAATTTTTTTTTACAAAACAAAATCAAAAAGTATTCCCATTAACTTTACAGGCAAACTTTCAGAATAGTTATGTCTAAAGAGTAGATATTTACTTAGCTTGATAATTGCAAATACAGCTGAGTAGGACATGTCTTTGAGAAAGAGCAGAAGGATCAGATTGTACCAAGTGGCTTTAGGCAAAAAAATGTTCTTCTCTCACGCAAGATTATTAAGAAGCTGAAGACATTGCTGCACTATATTTATCAAAGTACAAGGCATAAACATTTGCTAAAATCTCCCTCCTGTGAGGTCAGATACCAAGTTGCTAGCAGGAGGATGCTGAGGAGGAGCTACTGCAACGTGAATGAGGCTGTAGCTCCTGCCCCATCTCAGAACGTGATCCGAGTGAACTCCGGCTGTGAAGAGACTCGGTGACCTGGGCTGTATCTGACCACTGTGCAATAAATAAAAATATTCAGTCCTCACTCTTGGCAAGTCTGACTTCTGGGTGGTCATTACATGTTACAATATTTAGCCCTTGTAATAGCCATGAAGGCACACTCAAGTGAAGGAAATTTTAGCCCTCAGCCATTAACATAATTAGCTCTTATTCTGTTTTTTTCAGGCCAAGTCAGAACACTAAATGCACGTACTATTTTCCTAGTTCTTATGGAGGACACAGATGTGAGCTAATTGAAACATCTCAAAAAACATTTATCTTTTGGAGGAAATATACATTTCTTGTGCCTACTGATGTCTTTGTAATTTCACCCTCTTAAGACATAATAGCTGTCTCTTTCTTTTCCCTGATGTAAATTAAAGGTACCCTTATTAACTCAATAAAATAATAGTGATGAAAGAGAACAAGTATCAGGCCCATTATACCCTTACATTGTATAAAACTGGTATTCTTCAACAGAACATTTCACAGTAACTGGTCTCTAGAAATTAGACCTCTAAGGAGAAAAAATATTTACACAGGACTTGAAGATTTTAAAATCAAACTTCATTCTAAATTAAAAACCAAAGCTTTTAAAAGCTTGTGCACACTGTCACACGAAGACTGCAAAGAACAAGGCTAGCAGGGAATGGTATTTCCCCAGAATACTCTTTCAGATTACTAAGACAAGGATTGTGTCTCTTAATAGCTGTTGATTGACTGATTTTTTCTTTCATAAAGTTGTCCAGTTGCTTTTAAATTTACGAAAACTTTTGCTTTCCACAGCATCCTGTGGCAGAGTTCCACAGCTGAATCCCATGGCTCTAAAGGAGCACTTTCTTTCGCTGTTCTGAACCTGCCTGATGCTACTTTCATTTCATGCACCACATTTTGTTGGAAGACTTCTCCCATACCACTCTGATTTCACAGATGTCTACTATATCCTTCATTTACAGGCTAAAAAGTCCCACTTTCCATTCATTCTCCAACAGGATGCAGCATCATTCCTTCGATTTGGAATGCTGTTTCCTTCTCTCTTCTGGAATTCTACTGCATATCCTTTGAGGCACAGAACCAAAACTTTGTATACAGTGTTACGGATTAAAGGGCACAACATGCAGCAACATTATAATGCTTTCTGGTTTGTTTATATTTTTCCTGATTTTCCTCAATATCCAATTTTTTTGACCACTCCTGAGTATTAAACTGACACACTGAACTGAGTAACACTCAACTGAGTGATACTCTGACCCTGCTTTGAGCAGGGAGGTGGGAGTATAATTTCTCTAAATGTCTCTTCCAATTTCAACAACTCAGTGAGTCTGTGATTCAAGCTTAGGGGACAGCAGATGAAAGATTTCTATTTTGCCACTGTCCAAGACACTGGAATCTCTCCTCTCCCAGGGTTATGCACAGCCTCAGCAGCCCCTGTTTGAGAAAAATGAACACAAACTGGATCAAGCACAGAAAATCATTACTAAGATGAATGGGAAAGGCAGAGCTTATCTTCCACAAGAAAACTAAATGAACCTAGGCTCAGCCTAGCAGACTGAAGCCTGAAAAGGTTTATGATTGATGCCTGAAGTACATTAGAGAGCTAAATACATTGAATGTCTATTTTAGCTATATGACAGCATTGAATTAACAACAAATTGTCCAGGTGTATGAACCATTCTTGAAAAAACTCAAGCTAGAAAATAGGAGAAATATTCTATGAAGGTTTTAAACATTTTCATCTGCCAGTGATTCTGGCAGTACCAAAGTCAAAAGCTCATTATATTTAATATGGAGTTTACCAAGTTTTGACATTTTCATGAGCTCTTTCTTTCTTGAAGCTAAATGATGGGAGAGACAATGCAATTTTACAACGTGCTTGAGCTTTCATGGAATTTCAGACTGTAATGGAATATGACACTTGATATTTCTCTATCCACATCTATCTCAACTGCAATACATACAGCTGGAATCCATGAGCTATAGCAACAAGTCAGAGTGAGGCTTTCCCCAAATTCTGGATAAAATTCTTAACAATATAATGAGGAAAAACTTCAAAAGTCTCAGAACTGTCCAAATTGAAAAAAGAAGGACATGCCCAGAGAAATACAGCTCTTGGAAAGGGTGATTAACGACTTAGAAATTACAGCTGCTAACTCTTTCTAAGGAGATGTGACAATGTTTACAGAGGTAAGCAGCAATTGTTCTATTACCTCAAATAAAGGCCCTTATTAATGACTGGAAACAACAACAAATTCCTTGAACATTAGGTCAGAAAATTCAAGACAACAGCCTGTATTCTGTCCGTTAAAACAGAAAAAGAAAGTACGATCAAATTAATCAAACTGAACAGGCTTCTACACTTGCTTTTTAAAACCTCATGTTCCCTGACCTCCCTGTGCATGAAGCATTTAAGCTACACAAAGGTGGGGCAGAGTTTGGGAACCCGCTGGCCTCAGCCCTCGAGAGCTGTTCAGCTGCTGATGTGTCAGAAGACCCAGCATGTCAGATTTTATTTGAGCTGCAAAAGTCAAGCCAGTAGTTAGGAAGTGCAGAGCATGAGACATTATACACCTCATAAACTCTTTTAGTCAGAGCATTCTACACAAAAGACTTTGAGTCACTGACTTTTTCAGGACCAGTTAAGTACATAAAGCATGTCCAGTGCATCGCTGCTGTGACGGAAGGTCTGTCACACCATGCAGAGGGTTTGTGCCTACTCAAAAACAGCTTGGGTAAGACCTCCTCACCCTCCCACCTGGACACACATCTGCACCATGTTCTGGGGAGCACCACATGCTGGGACAGGCAAACTCAGGTGAGAGATCTACTTGTTTTCTGAACAAAAAAATCAACAGAGCTTTTCCAACTCTTTAATTTTAAACAGGAAAAAAACCCTGTTATTCCAGTTTTTAGACAAATATCAGCATCTCTGAGGATCATTTTACTCCTCCTTTGACTGAGCAGCATCACCACATTATCTCTGGAGAGGACACAAATCTCTCTAGAATTCACATTTTAATTCTCATTTTAATCACTCTCTCCTACCAAGTCTTGACCTCTGTAAGGGAATGGCACATACATCATTGGCCTCAGGGGAGTCAGTTTGAGACAATTTTTTGTACATAAATTATTTCTGAATGTGCGAGACATATAAAAGTGCGCAACATTTAAAACTTTAATTACTATTATTGCAGATTACAGGAATCTCCCTCTTATTAAGGTGGTGAACTTCTGACAGGTTTTAAACAAATTACTCTTGTGTGGTGGAACAGATCACATCAGTCCAGTCAATCACCATCCTGCTGTGGAGCAATAATGATGGCAGTTGCCTTGTAAACCTTGTTTGGAGAGTTCCTGGGGAGTAGAGCAGGGGTGAACAGGTTCAAGGTAGGCTCAGTTGCCAGTGTTTGCTTCTGGATCTTTTTTAATGTTTTAATTTGATTGCTTAACAGATTTTGTTTCAGAGTCTTTTGGACACCTGAGCTGATTTAACAGTATAATTAACTCATTTAGACTTTGGTGTTCTGATCAAAAATTTAATCTGAATGTGAACACATTTATTTGCCCAAGTATATTCCTTTTTTTCTACTTAACTCTCCTGTCATTTATTGAAATTTACTGCTTGAAGAACACACTTAAACATTTCAGCAAAAAGGTCTGGCTCAATCCCATCTCATTTGATGGGAAGTCTTTCAAAGACTTGGCTGGAAGTGGATGGGTTCCCAATGGTTCCCTGAAGGAACAGCAGGTCTAAGGGGCAGCTGACTGGCCGTCGTCGTACTTTTTTCACAAATATTTACCTAAGTGCCAATATACATTTTATGTTCTTCCTTAGGGTCAACAAACTCTGAACATTAAATAACTTTCTACAAGCTAATAAAAGCTAAAGAAAACTTCCTTGGAGTTTCCTGGAACTCTGGATAGAGTAGAGCTGAAGGCTTTAGCTCCAGCTTCACTACACTGCCACTTGAGCCATCCGTTTTCTTTAGCTCAAAGATTTATGATGACCAGAAATGGTTCAAAGACCACAGATACAATGCACATGGAATCCTCAGTAACACATATGTAATAATATGAATATGACGAATCTTAATTAACTCAGATTCTTCAGTTTTAATATTCTGTGGCCCAGATTTACTGACATCTTGCAGCCATTCACCGGTTATTCTGGTACTTGCCTGCATGGAACTACTAAAAGAAATTGTATATTAGCCTTGTCTCTGTAACTTACAGTAACTTCCCATTATACATAAATGGAATCATCTGGGACTGCATCATCCTAAATACTAAAATAAATGTGGAACAAATACCACCATCTAGATGTAGCTACATTTGGCTCTATCAATATGTGCCATATTCTACTCAGAATAAATAGCTCTTCAATTTTCAAGAACGACATTTATAAAATTCTGGTCTTAGATGAAACGAGCTTATTCCAAAGTTACCAGTTATGGAATATTACTTTACAAATTCAGATTTTCAGCTTTTCTGTAATTTCCCAAGTTGACTCAAGCATTAATGCATTAATTGTGATGATGGTCAGATAATTCATCTAAACCAACTTTAGCTAGAGATTACCACATTAACACAAAATTTTCATTGAGTTTTCCTTCAAGTGACCAAAAGTCACAAGACTATAGCTGATGCTGCATCTACCCTCTATTTCACCATCAGCATTTCAGTTTATGCCATGAGTCATATCCCACAAGGTCAAAATGTTAAACACAACAGAGGATCCATTCTATATAATGCAGATCTCTGTAACATAATTTAGACTTACTCTGATGCAATATTGTAAATTACTTTTGGTTTATATGTTCAAATAATAAAATTCATGTAGCTTATAATAGGTTTTGATATTATTATTCTTATGTTACTATAATATTGAACACATTAAAACGCAACAGGATGTAAAGACTCCAGCTTGTACCACTTCAGTGAAATTAAGATCTTTGTAACCAAGAGGCAGATCAAACCCAAAACATAAATTTTACTATGTACATAGTTTAGAAACATGAGACAGGAACAAGTTCAGTAGGGCAAATAGTATAAAGTAAATTTAGTACTGAAATATATTTTCCATAGAACAGGCTGACATTTTTTTGAAGGTTTGCAAAAGGCACTTTATGACCCATTAGGAATCAAATGCAATATTTGTGGCACAAGTGCATATACTGTAACATTTATTGAGTCTTTTTATCTGAGATAAAACACATAGGATACAAAATGTGAAAGCCATTACCATGTTTTGTCCCCATTTATTTACCTGGCCAGGATACACTATTGAATTTCCCAACTCGTTTATGACGGAGTCATGGGAATATGGCAATTGCATAAATAAAAGTCAAAATGCAAAGCTGTAACCATTGAAAAAGTACAATTGCCTTTTATAGCAGTTCTTAATCTGCTCTTTCCTCACCACAGAAATATAACACATTAACCATTTATTGATCTTTGATGTCATCATGTGACCTTTAAAATGAAAATGCATGGACTTAAACAAAAACTCTGTTCTATAACAGATTAATGCAGTTGGCCTTTGTTGTGACATTGTTACAGCTTCCAGGGCAAGTGTTTGTGATGCTGGATGCCAAATATCACAATCATGGACAGAGCAACAGGAGAGAGAGGCACCATGGATCAGCATCATTGGTTTAGCCTGGTAATGAGAAATAACCTTAAATAGAAAATAGTTGGGTACCTCTAAAATGAATCACGTCTTTGTTGGAAACAGTGATTAAAATACATGAAATCAGTAATGAAATTAGTTTTCAGCTTCCAAGTAGGCCATACCCAGACTGCAGACACAAAATATCTTCTACCATGCACACATCTCAAGCTAGAAGTGCTGGAACCTCCACACACAAGTGATTAAAAACCACCCAAATACCTGGGTCCTTTCAGATTTTAGTGAGCGCACAGAACTTACAGACAACATTCTGCCCGCACTGACAAAAGAAGTACTAATGATGGAGTCATATACTTTGATTTCTGCTGCCTTTTCTTTTTTTTTTTCCTCCTTTTTTTTTTTTTTTGCACCAGTCATACTCGAATACCCCAATCAGATAAACTGCTGAGCCATTCAGGGTGCACTGCTGACTCATGGCTGCTTCCCTTTAGTTGTATGAAAGAAAAGCCTGAAAGATATTGTTTTAGTTAAGTAGCTGCAGCAGAATTAAAATTTCCTATGGTTCAACTCACATAAAAATAATTATTATATTTAAGTGCATAACTACCTTCTTGCCTACCTGGAAGCTCAATGAGAGCTTTACTTGCTGACAGCAAAAAAAAGGAAAGATATTAATTATGTTCTCAAACAACACACTTCTAAACAGAAAAGGTGACAGAAATCTCACAATTTTACAGAGTGTAAAGTTCTGTACCAGTAAACAACCAATGTCTACCACGTCTTCGGTCTCAGAATTTCCCATCATTTGGAATGCTGGAGTCAGCGACCTGGGGAGTTCTCCCTGAGGTTCCAGCATTTATTCCAGAGGCTTCCCCTGCCTTTATGCTCTCCATGAACAACTGTAGTTGACATTCTACATCTCACTTGATATTTCCACAACAGAAGTAATGGGACATATGTTTTCCAGCTACAACAAGAACAATGTGTGGAGAGACGAGACTCTCAGACGAGGCAGTGCCAAATACTTCTCTGTCGCAATGATGTGGCCCCACTGATTTCAAGATGTGGCTTTAGGGATAAAAGAAAGAATGGAAATGCAGCTACATCACAGGCCAGCTTTTGAATGAAGAGACAGAATATAGAGGCGTATGAGCAACATTATGAGTAACATATAATTATGTTTTAAAGCAGAACTATGAATCAAAATACTCATTAATGGAACCCCTGAATTTATTAATTTTGCTAAAGAGGTAAGCCACTAAACTGCCTTCGAAGTGGTGTTAATAGAAAGGTCAGTCAGTCATTACCAGCGTAAAGTATCCTCCTGCACTTTGGAGAATTTGAATGCATAGTAATGGATGTTAAAAGACAAGCTGGAGTTTTTTCAGTGCATTTTAGCTGAAAAAGGGAAGATTCTTCACATAGAAACATACCCAAAAAAAATGGTAACCTTTTCACAGTAGGAAATGTCAGTGCTACACTACAGAACAACAGAAACATTACATTTCTATTGGGGTTTTTTTGAAATGCAACTGTGTAAGAGTTGACTAATGGAAAGAGACACTCAGCAAATATTACAAGTGTTTTTTTCCCTATTTATTGCATATGTAAGGGATTCAAAATTCCCACAGACAAACTCCACCTGTGGAAACCCAAACACTATAGAGCAAAGACAGCTGGGAAGCCATATCTTTTATTTCATGGAAAGTTTTAATCAGCAACAAAAATATTTCATTAAATTTGGGAAAGGGGTCTGTATAAAACATGTTCTTGATTATCAGAATTGTGAGCATTTGCATGTTTTCAGATTTTAAGTAAAAAAAATAGATGTTCCAACAAAAGTTCTTCTTCCATCCCTAAAGTGGTATTTAATTGAAAAGCCACTCTCTTTCCAGCAAAAATAAATGAAAAAGTTTTGCTGAAAAATGTCCTACTTGCAACCACTGGTTTTAATGCTCAGCCTAAGAGTCTGGAAACCATTGACACTGATGAATTTGCTTGCAGTAGCACAGCAATGCTGAAAAATTCCTGCAATCCCCACCTCCCTTCAACGACCCAGAAATAGCTGCTGAAGTCCCACCACGGGTTTAGCTGATTCATGAGAAATGCAATTAGGCCAGGAAGAAAATGCACTGATTAGTTATTTCCCAGATAGGTTTTTGCAGGTGAGAGCTGCAGTCTTGGAGAGGCTTTTGGCTCGTAAGAAGCTCAGCCAAACTGGAGAGGCAATACCAACTGTCCTCATTAACTGACTCTTAATCCACAAGTATAAAGTCATTTGTGGTCTGCTTTTAGGGATTAATCTAGGCCAGAGCAAGAGTTTCTAGTGAGCCTAATGCACAAGAAAATCCCAAATGCTGAAGGAAAAGCTTGCAAACAAGAACATGGCTTGATACACATCACCTCCCAGTTTTTTGGTCCTACTCCAGAGTTCTACAGCATTTCCAATCAGCAACAAGATATCTGCATTGATAAAGGAAGTCTGAGTAATGTGTGTGGAGAATTTAGTTATTGAACCAGTGCTCCAGACCTGGTAAACATTACAAAATTTATCTGGAAAATATAGGAAGTGTTTTACCAACAAATTAATGAAGAAGAACAGTTCTTAAAACTTCTCGTCCAGTCTCAACAACGTTTGTGTACTGGCCCTGTGATTGCTACAGACCAGCATTGGGCCACAATTAATCCACAGTAGCACAATAATTTTCCCT
The DNA here is from genome assembly GCA_013397115.1 of Edolisoma coerulescens. Lineage (NCBI taxonomy): Eukaryota > Metazoa > Chordata > Aves > Passeriformes > Campephagidae > Edolisoma > Edolisoma coerulescens. The sequence goes on from VWZW01005955.1 coordinate 1,357,915, forward strand.
TGAAAGGATTATACCAATCCTTCCCTCTACACATGATGAAAATGGAGCTGCTTCTTCCTCCTCCTATAGGTTAGGGGGGAGGATTTAGAATGTTTAAAAAAGGACACTAAACATTATTGTTATTGGCCAGTCCAAGATTTATAATATCTAAAACCTTGTATTTTAAAAGATTCTTACAACCATTTTGACAAGCTACCATTGTTGCCACAGGCCTTTGAAATGCAGAAGGCAGAATGGCCTTAAGCTAAAAAAGTGCCTTTTCTTCATCCCATTGAATTGTACTCAAGCTGAGCCGAGTTACAAATTGTTTAAAATTGACGTTTTCTTCTTATACTTGAATTGCTCAGTAAAATTTAGGAACATAGGACTGGAAGGGATCTCCTGAGTCATCAGATGCAGTCCGTAGGCACCATGTTATATCATTCTTTTCATAAAAGTATTGAGCTCCACCTCAAAAGCCACTGTTCTTTTTCTGAACTCACTACTTCATTTTCAGGCTGTTCCAGAACTTCATAAAAATAAAAAAACCTTCCTCTGATTTCCATTTTTTTTCATAAGCAAATACTGGCCTTTAGCTCGATAGTTCTTTTCCTTGTCTTGTATTTATTCGCTCAGGTATTCATATTGTCTATGGTTTTCCCCTCCTATGCTGAACAAGCCAAGCCTTTTTTAGTTCCTTACCCTAAAACAAGCCTTTCACTCTCCTAATGAGCTTCAGGAGCACAGCAAAAATTAACTGTCCATGGGCATCCTAAAGGGCCAGGTTTGCAGGACTAACCTACAGCTGCCACACCACTTTTCCCCAAACCAAATCAGTGAGCATTCATCAATAATTTCAGTTAAGGAATGGATTAAGCAAAACTCCTGCAATGCACCCATTTTTGGAGCTCAGCACCACCAGGGAACAAAAGGAAGACAGCACTGGTGCAAGCTTAGGTTTTTCATTTCTCAGGTTCTTTTGGAATTCATAACTCTGGAAGTATTTGATCTAAGGACAAAACCAGAAAATATCAAGAAGGGTTTTTAAATGTCCTATAAAAAGCCACTGAAACAGTCTGAATTTTCTAGAAGCTCTCAAAAGGTTTTTAACCAAGGGGGGGTAGGTTTTAAACATTTAGCGACTGCCTAGACAACAGAAGTAATGGGACATAGACCTTGCAACAACATAGTATACAAAGATTGGTGTAATTATGTTGCCTGTGGACTTCTTGGTGGATACAACAAACATAGTTCTGGGAAAAGAAGTGGGAAAATACAACATCAACAAAGGGAAAGAAAAAACAGAGATTATATAATCACATTTGGTAAGTCAATGTTGATTTTGATAAAGAAAAAAAAAAACCACATGGAAAATTAGCTTGAGTATTAAAGAAAGCTCATGATTTCCTAGAGCCTGGAAACTGCAAAACAGTGTAAGTCTCAAAGTTTGTAGCAAAAATCACTGGATGAACAAAGCAGTGTTGAACTGACAGAAAGCATTTTAATGCTCTATATTTTTTGTCTTTTATTTCTCAGGGTTTGAGATGGTCATTGTTTGTTGGTTTTTTTAAGCTTTTTTTGTGTTCTGCACAATAAATTTCCTTAAAAATTCCACCCTGAATTTCTCTCTGTACAGGAATTTCAGGGGGATGGATCAGAAAGGCACCACATCTTTCTCATACAGTGAACACTTCTGATGCCCTGGAGCAGGGAGAGGAGCCTCAACACTGTTCCACCATTCCTTTTGTGCAAGTCCATAGCTGAGAAGCACTGGAGAAAGGCAGTGAGAGCAAGGGAATCAGTGCATTTGCCAGCCTAAAAGATGAACACTCATCAACAGCGTTTATGAATGACTTAGTATTCTGAGGGCACTTGGGACGCTCTTGTGCATCCATCACGGACACACACAAAGAAAGACACATAAACCAGAAAATTAATCCTTTATATGTAGTTTTAGCCAGCACAATGTGTCACTGCTGTGCTTCAGTTCAGCCTGACTTTACAAAATACATTCTGAAGATGCCACAGCGGGACAACAGCAATACATTTTACCAAGCAGGAGACTTGTTGCTTCAATACGACATTCCAAAGTCTAACCTAGCTGAAGGATAAGGTTGGTACATCTCTTCAGCATATTGCCACTTTTCTTCCCTCCTTGGGTAGCTCTGAAATCTGCAGCATTGCAGATTAACCTCTTAATAAAAAAACAGAAAAGAGTTGTTTGTACTGAAAGGAGAGGTGAGAATACGTAACAAGTCCTTAAGGCCATCAGGCCTTGCATAGCTTTCAAGACCAACCACAGGTCAAAGGAGCAGTCGCTATCATAACTGATTATTCATTTGACTTAAAAGTCCTCCTGAGTCAGTTTTATCTGTCATTGCTCAGTTTTGCTGTAGGTCCCAACAGCAACTACTCAGTGGCTCCTGATACTGCAGTTTCTCTCCTCTAATAAGAAATAGAGTTTCTTTTTGTAACTTTACTTATTCTCTGTTCATACATGAAATTTCCTCCATGTCTGCCCTCACTCATGAGATACTATTGAGAGAAAGAAATATTATTTGATCTGAAGGGAAATAGCTCTATTTGAAATTAATCTTCTACTTGTGAAATTAATCTTCCATGTTGCACATCTGCAGAAATAGGGTTTCTGACTAGAGGAAATACTGCTTTTTAGGGTGCCACCTTGCAACTCAGTTAACATCAGTAGTGTGTTCTCAGAGTTCTGTGAAAGCGTGCTCATGAACCGAGTTACTTCTATCCTATTAATCATGTGAAAGTAGAGGCAAGGTTTGCTCTGTAAGGAATTTTACTACCAAAGAAAGGTGGCAGTTAACAGCCATAAAGTCTGAAGTGTGCTCATGGATTTCCTGGGAGCAGACAGCTGATACACATAACCTTTGGGCTAAGCATGCCACATCTGAAGGTGACAGGGACATTCTGGGTTTATACCCACCAGCATTAGTCTTTTGAGACCAACAGAAAAAGTGGCTGGTTTTGTGACATGAGTAACAGTTCATCTAGACTTGAAACTCAAGACTCCAAACAAATTTCACAGACATATTTTCCTTTTCTAGTTGGGAGCAGACTACTATGAGCCTTCCTGCACTTCAGCTGCTTTTTCAGTCTTTCAATTGCATTGACAGAGTCAGCAAGGAGGCAGCTACTGAGCACGACTGGCTGCATCAGAAGGAGCCAAAGGCAGTTCCTGCCTCTGCTGCTGTCACCACCATGTGACAGCAGAGCCACTGAAGCAATCTCATGAGTTAAGTAGAGCCCATGGCCCAGCCTGCCCATGACCTCTGAGAAGCCAGCAGTGCAGAGAGCCAGCACATGTGGCCATGGTGAGACATCGTGGGTGGGTCAGGCAGGATCCACAGACAGGCAGCGAGGGAATGAGACTTGTGGACAGGAGAGGAGGTGTTTCTGGGCACGGGAGGATGGCACACAGGGTGGTACCAGTGGGACTGTAAGTACAGCTCTCAGTTCAAGCACTGTCTCTGCCACTCTGGGCAACCAAGGGAACACCCCCTGTAACAGTACTGGACCCTCCAAGAAACTCTGGTTCAGGCTGCAGCTCCTGCTCACCGAACAGCACCAGATTGCCAAGGCAGAGAGAGTGACCAGGCACATCAGCCAACTCTACCCCTTTCTGAATGTCAAATGTTGGCAGAATCATCAAGCAGCCATCAACAACCATGTCCCTGGCTTGCAGTGCCCTGTACTGCTAACATTCTGGAAAAGTTCAAGGATCAGACTCTGAAATAGCCTGAAACCTAAACATATAGGCATGTGATGTGACCTACAGCACAAAGATGTAGAAAACACTGTCCTCTCAGCAATACCAAATGCCCAACTTGAGGTGTGTTTTACCAACCTTTGTTTGTTTTACTACACCTTTGAGTAGGGCATCAGCATCACAACAATCATCAGCAGACCACGATCATCTCACAGGTTCTCTTGCTTCCTGCCTTCCTTCGGCTGAAGCCACTCTGGCACTCGCACACGAAGCAGTGAAGAAAGAGCACACAGCAATGCAGAGAGCAGGAGCTCTAGCACAGGATACATTCTGCTACCACCCTGTTTAATTACTATTTGCAGTTCAAGGCTGCACAGATTACCTCCACCCACACAAGGTAATTTGAACACTTTTATTTCGTCTAACTATGTACTGACATGATGTTAACAGTTGCAATTTCAAGGAGTAAAATCCTTAGAACTGCAGTTACAGATCAAGGAGAAAAATCTCAGATCTCTCCCTCTGGTTTCATAAAATTACAAAATAGCTGAGCATGGAAAGGACCTCTGGAGGTCATTCCACCCACCTTCTTTTTCAAAGGGTTAATTTCAAAGCTAGATAAGGCAGTCCAAGGGCTTGTCCAGTTGAATCTTGAAAGTCTCTGAAGATGGAGAACCCACAAACTCTCTGAGCATCTGTTCCAGCACCTAATCTCCCTCATTATGATTTTTTTTTCCTTCTGCCCAGTCATATTTTCCCCCTTGTGACCATTGCCCCATGTCCTCTTGCTATGCATCTCTCAGAAAAGTCTGGTACATCCTCCCTATTACCACCCTGTAGGACCACTATTAGATTCACCTTAGCCTTCTCTTCTCAGGACTAAACAAAGCTTTGTCCCTCAGCCCCTTCTTCCATGAGGTTCTCAGTCCCCCCAGCCACCTTGATGACCCGACTGCTCCCACACTGCAGCCCTGAGCACAGGCACAGGTCCTGCTCTGCACCAACAAGGCTGCGAGGGTTGAAAACTGTCCCTCCCCAGGACAGTGACAGCAGGTGGGAGGTCCCAGTCTCCACATCAATTTAAAGTTTGTAGTGAAGCCAGGTGCTCACCTGAGACCTCTGCATTTACTGCCACCTCAGAACTCAAATTCAGTTCAGGGGATGAACAGGGTGCAGAACACCTGTCAAAGATTTCTGCATTAAAGAGCAAAAACGATCAGAAACACTGATAAGGGATTGAGTAGCCTTTTTCACGGGGATACTTAGTTGAGACATGCTCTGAAATTGTGTTATTAAAACTAGAACAGAAAATTATATGTTTCATTACCCAGAATTAGAATGAGAATGGACTGGTTTGTGCACAAAAAAGAGTGTAACTGAGAGGCTGTCCAAGATAACAAAAAACAAACCAAGACTGTCATCTGACGATATCAGCACCAATATTCTGCACTGTCTGGAATGAGAAATTGTCTCTATCATATACAATAAGTTGCCTGAACTCACAAATAAACAAAACTCAGCTCCCATCTCCATACATCAAGTTTAGATAGGCTGATTTGGTTTGGTGTAACTGGTTAACAACAGAGGGAAGACCCAGGAACACAGGCCAGTGAGAAGTACACTGCAGCTGACCAGAACGCCGGGCTGAAACAAGTTACAACTTCTGCTTTCAGGGAACTCTGAACCAGAAGTAAGGTGTTGCCAAGAGAGCAGATGAAGAAGCAAAATCAATATGCTCTTACAGAACTAGATCAACACAGAGTAAGGCAAAGTGGTGAGAGGTAAATTGGGAGTAATCCTTGGCTCCTACCAACATGGGATGTACCTCCAGTTAAAGAGTCCAGGTCAGAACTTCAGGGAAGGTGAGTTGCTGTTGCTATGTTGACATCATTACTTTAAATTCACTGAAAGTTCACCTTTCAGGTGGTGGCTTTTAATACGCTCCAACCTGCTTTGTTCCGAGCAGACCACGTAGGAAATTTGGGGTTGAGTGTAAAGGTACAGACTCGATTCTCATCTCTCCTCAGGTTTTATGTTCCCTGATTCTTCAAGAATTACTCTCAATTCGCACAGATAAATGAATTATTCTTTCAAACTAAAACTAGGCTTTTTTTTGCTGAGCTCTTTTAACTCTCACTCTAAGACAGTCCATCTTGGTTTAAGAAAGCCTATTATGGAGGCTGTGGACCAGTTCATGCCTCCCACGAGTGGGCTGGCTGCCATCTCATCTGTACTGATACACTCTGGTAGAGGCACTAAAGAAAAGTTAAACGGTTCATTGTTTGGAAATCAGTATTGCAAATGGATTTACAATTTTTAAAAATCACTCTAATGCAACAACTAAAAAGACTTAAATTCTTGACAATTCTGAAGTTGAGAATATTTAATGTCTAAAAATAAAAAAGAGAATATAAAAACTTAGAATAATGTCTTCAGAACAAGATATTACCAGTTTCCAAATTCTTTATGAAAAATTGTGTGAGTAACGCTTTGGAAGGGTACTTTTCCTGCAAATAAATGTAATGCAAATACTAAGTCCCATAAGACCGAGTTTATAGCCCTTACCCTAAAAAAGTAGTGCTAATGATTAGCATAGCTAAGTATGTACTGTAATGCAGAGCCTGTTGCATATTCATTCACAGTGGGTATAATTCTCTTCTTAGAGACACTACCAAGCCAGCAGCAGGCCTTGTATGTAAATGGAGACTTTCACTAGCTCGTATTTAAAGGCATCTATAATGAAAAATAATTAACACGTGCGATATAGTTACACTTTTTTAAAGTGCACACTGTATGATAAGGCACCATTAAACATATATTATTTCAAAACATAAAACATCTTAGCAAAATAAATAAAAAAGAAAAATATTCCTTTAAAATTTAGTTTACATCCTCCTAAAAAGAAAACTTGTGTGAATACGTACATCTTTCAAAAAAGTGTGCCATCAGGAACTCTAGCTAAATTGGCACAGAAAGAATTTCTGAATGACCAGCAGACAAAATGAATGCTGCTTCTCCCTGGACTACATTCGGTTTCTCCCATTTTGCCAAGATCAAAAAGCTCTTATTTTAACTTTCCAGGCAAAGAGTAGCTAATCCTTATGAGTAGCTCATAGTAATACTTTAGGCTGTGCTATGACATTCAAATACAACATATATTCATTTTCCTGAGTGACATCTAACGTGATGTACAAAGGCCCAAGAATCCTGTAAGTACAAAATGAAGTCTCTCCTTAAAGAATGTCATCAGAAACAATGCCACAGATATGCCAATTAACTGATGGAGAAAGGGCCTCAGAGTCAGGATATGGATTTCATCCCTGACTATGCAACTGTACTCAAAACCCAACTGGAGACAGTCATGAGCAAATGTGCTCTAGATAACTCAGGGTTGAGCTGCAGGGTTGGAGTAGACAAACAACAGAGTTTGTCTCCAGCCACCACTATTCTACATTTTCTTACAATTGTATCTATTTTTAAACACTTTCAGTGTATCATGGAGTTTTTGCCTGTAAACCCAGAAAAACAGACTTGAAGGCACCTTGTGGCTTCAGGCTCTCCATCCTCACAAATAATGACATTTTGTAATCCTTTCCATGGATGGATCCAGCTCCATACTTTTTCTAATTAGTAAGGAATAATTCTTTTAGTTTTCTGAAATGTTATGTGTCCTTGCATACTTTCAGAGTTATTTATTAAAATCATGCAGTGATTTTCCTTTTCTTGGGCAATCCTTGTGAGCAGCCTACTATACACAGAGGGTTTGGGAGAGGTGCAAGCTGAATCCATGATTAAAAGTCACAAAACACAGTATTGCTTAACACATAAAATTTATACACCTAGATCTTAAAACCCTGCATATTTGTGTGCTGGATATCATTAGTTCAGTGCAATTTTTATAGAGCACCGATTCAGGGAGAAAAATCAGCTTAAAAAAATTAGCTTACTAATGTGCTGTAATACACTGTGATCACTCTGAATATCACATGCACTCTATGTGTAAACCAAACTGAACATGTCACATGTCTTCCCTTAAAAGAATCACTCAGATTAATCTATGTTCCCTATAGTCCTGGTATTTATGAATTCTTTATAGTGGTTCCAATACATCTTGCCCAGGTAGTACCAATAAACCATATCCCAACCTTCTTCAATTGGCACTCTCAAGTGGGCAAGTATCAAATCCCATCTTCTACTACAACTTAAAACATTCTTAGGTGTTCACACATCGTTATTCATTGCTTAACAGAAGATCCACTGGAGCTCTACCACTGGAGCTCCACTTCACACTTCAGTTTCAACCCACATAAAAAATAAGGCCATAACCCAAAATCTCTAATACTGGACTCTTTCCTGATGTTCAGGATATATAGGAAAAAAATGTGTGCCATTTGCTCCTGCTTGATGTGCATCATGATTTCCTAAATCAGTTGAAATTCAACTGCTGAGCCAGCAATTTTGAAGGCTTTGTGCACACAAGAGTTCCCAAATGAGTCTGACTTGTACATACATGATTTTTTTTGCCTTAGTTGGAAAGTCAGCAAATTGTCCATCAGGAATGTTTTGGCACCTTCCTATTATCTCTGACAACATGTCAAGTGGGAAAAAAGGCATTTGCAAACAAGAGGGAGCAGAATGTGGAAAGATGCTATATTTGGTGCTATATTGGGAGGTATTCAATGTGTTCAGGGAAAGAAAAAGTTATTTTGATTTTACCCTTGGTCAAAGTTTCTTTTTTTCCCCTCCCCAATTAAGGCAAAATGGTATTGGCCGTACTAAACAGAACAGAATAGACTCATAAAGTTGTAAGAAGTAAAGTCACTTTTCAGAACAGCAGCCATTAAAATGTACTGTCAACCCTAGAAAAGTTCTGTTCCACAGCATATGATGTACTGCAACAAACAAACATTACTTTGTTTTCCATACATTACTGTTTGTTTCATTATACTGTGGTATTTTAGCTTCTATTTCAAATGCTTTCTCTTGATGATAAGTAATTGCATGTTATAAGATCCAAAGAAGGGTTTGGAGGAAGACATTAATTTAGCATCAGAATCAAATGATCACAACTACTTGTTTGCTTCCAAAGACAGCATGGCACAGGGCAAAGTACACTGGGCTTTTCCCAAGCCCACTTCTTGTCCCAAAATAATGTAAATCAATTATTAAAAGAACGTGCTGCTTTCCTAATTTTCTCACGTTCATCTAATTTCTAATTTTTAGATGCTCTATGTATGCCAAGGACACCCTCCTCTTGTTTTGCAGTTCCTTTTTGACTTCACGTCTTGGATAATTTTTGTGATAAGCTTCCTGGGGTATCCTAGCACTTCCTCGGACCTAACAGCTGAGTATGGAGCTGCCACAGTCCCAAGCCCCGGGAAATCTCTGATCCTGCCCATCACCCATCCACAACAATGGTGCCACAAGAGATTCTCCTTCCCCTGCTGTAGCTACTCACCATTTCCTGTCATATGCTACTCTATGAACCCACTAAGACATTTTTTTTCATTTTCACTCACTGACTGTTTCCATGTTCTGATCATCCTCCCTTCTTAGGTTGGCGATAGACATCTTGCTACCTTGTTTCCTGCTTTTGCTTCACTTGCTGCTGCTAAAATATTCCTTTGCCTCCCCCATTTTTTCACACAACCAAGGCTTTGCACAGCCTTCTCCTTGCATTCGCCTTTGGTTCCTTGTTCTTCACTCATGACTTGTTTTCTCCCCTTCTCTCATATAATTTTCATACCTTAGCACAGGAATTCTCTCAATTTCTCCATTTATTAATTATTCTTGCCCATCACTCTGGTTCCTCTTCAAGAGCCAATGCAGCCCCTCATGGCAATTTTTCATGCAAGGTGTTTTCAAATAATCATCTGCACCCCTTGGGGGAACTGTGTCAGTGACTGTACAGTCCCCACATATTTGTATAGCCCTGGCTGATTGACTAAACAGTCAATAACAAATCAATAGCCCAGCTATGACAGCAGTATTTTTGCTTTCTGGAATAGAATAGTTTTGCTTTTAAGTTTATTCAGACTGAGAGATAATTCCTTCAAATAAAGTAGTGCAAACCAGAGCATCCATCAAAGCCAAAGAAGTGTTCAAATGTGACATATCATGCTTGGAATGCCTCCCTTGCCTGCATTATTCTCTTGGGGTGGGAAATAGGAGAAGGCAGCGAAACAATAAGAGTAATGAATAATCAGATACTTAGCAAAACCATTAAGTTTAGAGTTTGAAATTTGTACAACAATCTGGATTTTGCTGCAATTTCATTTCATAGATATTACCACTGAAAGGCAAATAAAATTGGGAAAGATGTATTCCCAGAAAATCTATTATCAGAAACCCTAAAAAAATGATCATAAATGTAAGCATTTCTAGTTTTTACACAAGACTCAGAGGGACACTGCCTGCCCTGTCTAGTTACAATAAAGACCTGCTGGGCAAATGAAGGTCACTTGAATTTTTTTAAAACTTAAAATTTTGTCTTCTGCTAAATCACAGGGAAATACACCAAAACTATAATCAACTTTTCCTGGGTTTGACAATCGCAAAAGTCCTCTTTATACTCCTCACTCTTGACTCACAAACCACCACATCCCAAGGGACTGTGCACTCTGAAACCAGGAGTGAGTAATCAGGAAAAAGATGTTTCCCCTCTTCAAAGTATTCACTAAAGCATTCATCCTTTCAAAACTTCCAAGCTACTATTTGTTTGGGTTGTAAATCTTACAGCAACAATATTGACAATGTTACCGTAAACACTGTACAATGTAAATGAAATTGTCTAAAATGTAGACCAGGTCATGGAGACTTCTTCCAACACGGCAAAGGGTGAGCTGGTCTCATTTCAGCTGGCTGGGAACACAGGAGCAGCAAAGCCCAGAAAGAACAGTCTGATTATTAGACCTGTCTCAAAATAAAAGACTGATACTCTTCTACAGCTTGGGAAGGGACTTTTTTTAATTCATTCAAGACACCTTTGGAAAAAGTTGATACTATGAAGGAAGCCAATAGTTTCAGAGAACGAATATTTTAGTATGCATCTGAAAAATTACTCACTGGCTCTGACTGCCATTTTGTTTACTGCTGTGGAAAGTGGAAAGCTGCAAAATGTAGTTGTAATAAAGCAGACATTGAAGAGATGTATTAAAACACCTATTTATCGATGGATGTATTCTTATATTCGACTCAATGAGCTGATTTGCTACTGTAAACAATAAATGTCACCTTACAATAAGACAAAATAATTGATTTATCAAGAAGAAACCGTGGGGTGTGATTATTAAGTAACTCATTGCTTGGCAATTAAGAAGTATTTGCTGCATTAATTACTGGAATTACTAGGCATGGGTAGTTTACAGTATTTCTTAATCTTTTCAACATTTTACTCTTCAAATATCAAATCCCAACAATCCAAATATTGCTGGCAAATTGGAAAGCAGAGGACAACTCTCCAGTTACTACAGTCAAGACAAAAAAATTGTTACATTTGATGTAAGCAGTGTCTTGTCCTTCGGAGCCCAACATCATCACACCCCCCTATAGGCCACACAAACCATAAACGTCTTTGAGCTCCAAACTACCATTAGACAGTTTTTATTGCACTCTAAGTCAATACTAAACTGGTTAGCTGGCAAGTTCATAATCACCAGAGGTAATATTCACAGTTCAGGAGATGGGGTCAAGCAAGAGCTGGATGCGCATGCATGATTTCCTGCTTTCCTGATAAAAAGTGACAATGTTCAAAACACCCCATATTGATAGTTTAAAAAGGAATCCTTTCAGCTAGAAGAGTCTGTGGCTTCACACCACTCGAACCACACAAGGACTTTTGGTCATAAATGAAATTTTGGAAATCATTCAGCACTCAATAGCAGCGACGTTTATTAACCAATATCACATTCAATAACCCTCTCCAACCTGTGCTCAGGTAACAGTCTGGGCGGTACCAATTCTCCCATTCACATGGAAAATCTAGAGGGGAAAAATGACAAACACAAGAAGACGAAGAAAAGCCACAGCCACGGCAAAGCCAGACCATGCAACATCCACCACTGATCCCAGGTTACAGGGAACGGCTGCCACAGGTCTGCTGTGAGGTGAGAACAGTGAGTCTGAAACCCAGTAACAACTAGAGGTGGCTGGAGCCAAGGTGTGGAGAGCTGGTCAGAGAAAACTCTCATGGTGCTCCTTCCTATCAATAAATAAAATACCGAGGACGCTCAACACTTTACCTGGAGAAGCGCATCCTCCACAAGGCGAAGCCGCAGGAACACGACGCGGTGCTCAGCAGCCTCCACAGGGAGCAGCCCTTACCTTTACGGCGGCCACGGCATCCTGCTCAGGGTTCTTCGCCACACCCCGGCTCCTGCCTCCTCTAGAGTCCATCACTGGTGCAAAGCGGGGATTCTCGTCACCGTGAGCTCGTTCCTCTTCACAGAATCGCCAACTCACAGCATCAATCATGCTAGTGGGTCATCTGGTCCAACCACCCTGCTCTAGGGTCATCCTAGAACACGAAGCACAGGATTGCGTCCAGACCGTTCTTGAACATGTCCGGACTGAGGTCACTCTCGGCGGGCTTGCTGTGAGAGAAGCCCCTCAGCCTGGGGCTCTGCGCGCAGGAGCTCTGCAGTGATGGCCGGAAGGCCGGTGGTCAGTAAAGCTGCAGCCCGGCTCACTTGGCACCACCTTCACGCGTTCCCCGTCTCTCAGATAAGCACCGCGGGGACGCCAGCGGCCATGGGGCGGCATTTTTCCTCCGAGAAACGACGCGGACACCTCCAAAGTGGCGATGGCCGACGGCTTCGTGTTGCCGCGCATCCCCAGCTGCTTCAAATTTCCGGCTACCGCCTCCACGTGACGGGCAGGTGGCGGGGAGGCCGCTGGTTTTCATGGCCCCGAGTGGGCTGGCGAACCTGAAAAAGGGCTGAGGGGCAGCAGGCGAGGCATCGCCGTGCCC
>VWZW01005955.1:1371681-1403631 GCA_013397115.1 Edolisoma coerulescens
GGCCGCGGCGGCGGCGGCAGCGGTGGGGCAGCATCGGGCGACCGCCACCCGGCCGCGGAGTCGGGGGCAGGCAGGGAAAAAAGAGCCGGCGGGCAGTGGGCGAGACCCAGCCGAATTTTGACCTCCGGCATCCAGTTCTAATGGCCCAACTGAGAACGAGTCTAGCCATTCTTGCCACGCCAGAGAAGAAGGGAGAAAGCTGACATGAAAAATAAGACAGACTGGACATGGGTGTTTGAAATATTCAGTTCCAGTAAGTGGAACCAGGGTGGAAGTGGTAAAAACACCAAACATGACTGGATGTCCTACACTTCTTGGTCTGGAGCAGCTCCTTAGGCTCCACATTTCCTGGTGAAATGGCCATTTGTACTGAGGTTCTCTGGAGTGCACAGTGTAAGAGCTAGGACAGAAACCATCACCTTTCAGTTGGAGCTGTGTGCCAGTGATAGGTACTGCTCAACCATCAGGGTGTGCTTGGGTGTGGAACTGCTGCTGTGGTTGGTTGGACATGGTTGGACTTATTCTCCCTTTGATGATCTTGATGATCAGCTGTAGGGTCTCAAGTGCAAGAAGTGCAGGATCTGACAGGTTTCACGTAGACAGTTTTCACTTTGTCATTGTCTTTCAAAGTCTTTAGCAGAGGTCATCGCTAAGGGATGACATTGCTCTATTAGGATGGTATTTTACTATGTGTGACACAGACCTCCCCTGAAGTACTTAAACTCTCCTACGTGGTATTAAATTAATGGAAGTACATGATGATCTGAATAGTGTCATTGACCTTCCCCCCCCATTTTGCAGTATCTGTCACTTAACTTTGTAATTTTAAGGATATTGTATGTCAGCTGTATTGCAGTTGTGACTCTAGAATAGCCAGTGGGAGTTCTGTGAAGAATAACTTTGACCCAAAAAAGTTAGCAATACAATTTGAGTATTAGTAGTTTCTGGGATGCATAGATCTTTGCCTCATGTAGTCTGAATTTTCTTTGGATGTTTGGATTAGTTCTGGAAAGAAATAAAGCTAGTATGTCTTAGGCTAATGGTAGCCATGCTGATTTAGTTCTGACTCATCATTTAAAAATTCTGCTGGTTTATGATCTTTGTTGTAAGATGATGACGTTTGGTAGTTGGGTGTGGGCTGTGTCACTGTGTGACATCCAAGTGAGGTTGCTCGAGTAGTCACCTGGTGTGCTCTGTGAGGGAGCAGACTCACAGCCCAGTTTGCAGGCACTGTTAGGCCCAGTCTCTTTGCACGGATGCATGTGAATTTTCGGTACTGTGGTTCAAAGCCTCTGAATCACTTCCTTTCTTTACTACTCCATTCGAAATACTTTTGCTTATCATTGTACAATATGGAAGAATTGTCTCTGCCAGAACAGGTAGGTGGAAGAAGTGTGGCTGTTCCTTTCTTGTTGTGTGAGGCGTTTGGAAAATGACCTCAGTTGGTCATGGTGTAAAGTCTTCATCTACATTTTGGACATGCGGCAAAAAGTATGTGCAGGGCTTCAGTTATCAATCTGTCTGCATTTTGCATCTTCACTGGGAAGTTCTACATGACAGAGGTCAGAAGAAATGTCTAGAAAGCTGAAGAGTTTGTATGTCTAATAGGCAGCAATTGTGTAGATGGTAGTGGCTTCATTTAAAAAATGAATCCATTTTGCCTCCCTGCTTTTCCCCCTTCCCAAAAAACCAACTGTGTCAAGGGGGTTTATTAAAAAGAAGCTCTTAGAGCTGGGATGTCCTACACCAGTTTGCACGTGAGATGAAGAGCTTTGTGCCCTCAGAGCAGTCCAAGTTCTTGAGCTAGTAAAACACTGTGTGCATCGCAGGATGACCATTAAACAGTTCCAGGATTTTATCTTGAAATAATTTGAGGCTGTGGGTGTAAAAAAACAATTTGGGTCGTATGGTGACATTCCAAATGTATGGTGCACTCCTGATTCCTCTTTGACTCCTTAGTAATATCCAAATCCTTCAAGGATTCTTACTGAACTTCATCAAATAAGACCAATAATTAACTCTGCAATTTGGAGGATTTAGTACGGGCTGCAAAATTATTTGTAAAGCCAGTCACGATATAGAAGCCCTGATAGGCAATATACACACTGTACATTTTCCATGTGCTCTATATTAACTCATCATACTTTGGTGGCACCCAAGAAACTTTTATAAATTTTGAAGTTTTGGAAATAGATGTGCATATTTATCCCATCAGTTCATTCATTTTGTACTGCTGTGTTATTTTAAAAGGCTTTTCAACCTTTTAAACTTAAAGATAAATTCAATTACTGTCTTTATATTGAAGCAAAATAAGATCACAGACAAAATAACCTCTGTGTTTGGTTAGGTAGGTGCCTTTTTCTAGTTAGAAATGGCTTTTAATCATCTGAAATACCTCCTATTACAGGACTGTGAAACAGGTACTGATTTATTCTAGAAGCAAAAGAACACCCATTAGGAGTTCTGTGTTTACTGGTAGTCAGTTCTAGACCTGTGTGTTAAAACCAAGACACTTTACAGCTAAAGATAAGTATTCCATTATATGGTAAAATGTAGGTATTAGTTTTGAGGTTTTTAAGTACTTTTTTTTTCTTTACCAGTAAAGAATGTTGTGTATGTTTTAGTGTATTTCTCAGGCTATATGAAATATATTGGTTTGCCTTTGCTTGACTTCCATGTGCTTATGATTTCAAGCTTTTATGAGTGGGTGAAAGTGTCATGGAATATTCCTTTTTTTTTTTCCTTGCTTTTCCTCTTAAGAGGTAACCTCTTAAATATTAAAGACCTATGGTGCATGTTTCCTTAGAAATAATATTCTGAAAATAAAGGACTGACAAAAAGGGTCTTCAGAGTAGCCTTCAAGTAAGGCAGCCCTGGTTTGCCTTGTGTTTCACAATACACTGTTGGATGCATTGACAGGAAATGGTCGTTCATTCTGGGAACAGACAGAAAGGGAAATGTATTTACTCTTAAATACCAAGTTCGTTGATTCACATTAAAGTTGTCAGTAACTTGAAGTAACATTTTTCATTTCCCATGGACAATTTGTTACATTATCTGAATCCAGACAGTTATCTCACAGACTCTGGTGGTTTAAGTCTGAGATGGCTTTAGAGGAGAAAAAATTCCATATGAACAGTGCTCCTAACTCTTTTTTCCTAGCCCAGAGCATCCTGTTTACTGCAATAAAACTCCCTTTATTGATGAATATGAGAATCAGTTATCAGTATCACAGAGGTGCTCTTTAAGCTCATCTCGATGCTTTTTTTTTTATTTAATATTTTCAGGGGTTGTATGCAATGAACACCATTAGACTTTCAGGGGTGATGATGTTGAAATCTAAAGTGGTATTTTACCCTTGTGTCAGATTGTATTACAACACCTTTGGTAAGTGATCTAAAGATTACAGCCAAATCTCTGAAGGGGACTTAGCATGTATGCATTTCTGGATCACAAAAATCAAACTAGTCTTTAAAGCTCAACAGTTACTGCATTAAAGGAGAAAAGTGACATTTTTTTAAATGGCATCTTCTCACTGAAATGATGCAATGCCCATGGACAGGAGCATGTCCACCACAGTGGCACGTTTCAATTCAGTCTGTGTATGGAGCAGTGTAAGAATGAGCTGCAGTTTATTTCAGCTCACATGATCCACCAGAAAGATAATGTACTTCCAGATAATTGCAACATTTCCCATGTATACCTGCACTCAGGTACCAGCAAAGTCAAAACTTGAAGATAATAATGGCACTGTTTGGGCTGCTGAATCCCCATGACATGTGGAGACATGCAGATGGGAGAGAACAGGGTTGAACTTTTGGATGCAAGGTTTGGCTTGAGATGCAGGGTTTAGAAAATCATCTTTGCTTTACAAGGAAATGCAAGTTTTTGAGTGTTGTGCTTTCCATCTTGCATCTCTTTCAATGGAGTCACTTTTTAGCAGAGATACATACTTAAACCTGCTTACTGAACTGCAAAACAGAAATCTATTTTTAAATTATTTCACATGTGTATTTTCTAAGACAGAGGTGACTTGGAAGAAGATGGTGTATTTTAGTAAAGGTTATTATTTGTCAAATCAGCCTCTGTATTGATACAGCTGGTCTGTGGTGAAGGAATAGGACTGACTTCACAAGCAGAAAACAGCAGCTTGAAGTAGGATTTGGGGAATATAGAACAGTTAAGCACCTACTCCTTCTGTACACTGGCTGTGGATCCAATGCTGATTTCAGTAATACTGAGCTGGCACTCCCAAGCTCTAGGATTTGGTCATCTTTAAGTACCACCTTTTCATTTTTTTTTAGTGGAAAAGCTTTACTAACTACTATTTTGAAGAATCAGCTATTTATCAATAAATTATCATTGATCTGTTCTCAAAATCAGTTTTTAGAAGACAACTGTCCTCAAAATCAAGTAACCTCCAAGCAGTATTACCTTCAGTCAGTAGAAATCCAGAAATTTTGTTGCCTGATGAAAAATTTCAGGTCTCTGTTCCAAATGTGGTGTGATTTGCAGGGCAGACTGTGTTCTTCAGTCCTAAACTGGGCAATCTTCTGAGGTGTAAATTCAGGTATAAGGACAGTAACAAAGAATTAACCAGAGGTCTCTTTTGCCCAGGTCTTGGGACTTCTCTGAATTACAGTTACTGAGTGAGGTTCAAAAGCGGACCTGGATAACTCTGGCAATATTCATTGTCTTACTAAGAAATTCCAGTGTAGAGCTGCATATGGAAAATTGCAATGCCCACAATGAGTGTCTTGTTTACCTACAGTGTCACTGTTACCACGAGCCTAACTTCCTCATTACCTTGTAAACTGCTGAGCATATTTTGGGACACTGGAAACCAATTGATTTCTTGTTACAATCTTGATAAAGTGTTTTATCTGGCTCAAGTGTAGCTTGCTTCAAGGTACAAGTCTTAAGTGTGCTCCTGCTTGGGAGGGACACTGAAATACACCCTTGTCACTCTTAAAAGCCTGAACATTTGAAGTGAAGATACCACCAAAGCCACTGGACTGAACAGGCTTCCTTCCCTTCAGTGTCCAGGTTCAGTGCCCATAACTATCAAAAGATTAAAATTGCATCATTTTTTGTAATACTTCCTGAATGACAAATACAGTGCTTTGTTTTGGGCTGGTCTTTGGTTGAATATTAAAATCCAGCAATAAACTCATTGTTTAATAATTGCTTCTGAAAGTTAAAATATTTAGAGAGAGACAGCTCAAATAATGGCAAAATTTAAACATGGTCTGATATTGAAAGAAATGGGCTAATTATTTTTTTTAAATCAATGGAGTGATTGTGATGGCCATCTATGTTGTAAATAGCATTTCTTTGTCCATTCATTTGACTTTTAGCATTAGTACAGTTTCTTGGCTCTGTACATTTTCATCAATGCAATCCCTTTTTGTTGTTCCTTCTTATCCGTATATTTTTCAGATAGTTTTTCTAGCACATTTTATGGGATTGGCATCCTGACACTGGCAAAAAAAAAATTATTAAATAGTTAACTGTTCCTTGCATTCAAACTATTAGAACAATATAATTAAAGTCAAGTGTTTGTAGTGTACATTCATGCAAATACAAATATTTTGGTTTTGACAAAAGGAAATTCATCCTTTCTGCCTGTTGAATTACAATATCACACTCTTTGTTTATTATTAAAACTTTACATTGGTAATATTTCAATACTAAAAGGAAATACACTTCAGTCTGTTTTCTTCTATTACACAGAGCAAATGTAGATTATAGTACTATTTCAATACTATCTCATTATGAATCCTGATATAAAATATTGCTGCAAATCTATTAGGTCTCTAAAGACTTTCACAAGAAATTGATATGATTGACCTGTGTAGAAAAGAATGATTCTTCTCGTGCCTCACCAAAAAGAGGAATTAGGTTGACTCTTACGAAATGGTAAAGGGTAGCAGTATGAGCAGGAGAGTACAACAAAACACTAAAACAAAACCAGCATTTAAAACATTGTCAGAAAGACACTTTTGTCTGAAAATAGCAGTTCCCCTACTTGGGCTTTCCTAGATATCTCACAGAATACCCCCAAAATTTGCACCCCATTCCTTCAGAGGAGCAAACCAGAAATAATGAGGATATTTTCTTCCTTCAGGTTCTTCACTGCGTTTATTTAGATTTTGTTGGGGTTTTGTGAAATCATCTTATATTAATCACTAATATATGCTCATACCCAATGGATTAAGAAGGAATACGAGGGACTATGCAGCGCTAAGTCTGAGCTCCATTGCATGCAGATTAGTAGCACCTGTCAAAAGAAATACAATTAGCAGATACATGTGAACATGTCTTGGTTTGGACAAGAGTTAACATTTTTATAGGACATCTCACAGATCTCTTAGTCAATATTTACAGAAGAATGACTCTGGCTGGTGTAAATGGTTTTTCAAAAAAACTTTTTGTAAGACCCCACAGGAGCAGCTGGTAACAAAACCAAGCTACGGTCCAGAAGGATTGGTCATCTCTTAGACTACCTGGTTTAGAGAGAGGTGTCTGTGATGAGAGGTTTCAAACACTGGTATTGGGACCTGTGTTGTACAACAGAGTCATCAATTACTTGAAAATAATCACATTTACTCTTGATAATTTATAGATTATTATAATTGTCAAGACAAAGGTTGACAGTGAAGAGCTGAATGACAGCAACTGAAATTCAGTGCTTACAAATGCAAGCTAATGATCAAAGGGAAAATAATCCTCACTATATATGCATAAAAGTGAGCTCTGAAGAAGCTGTTACTATTCTGGAGAAATCTTGGAATCATCGTGGAAGGTTTCTGGGTGTGTCCACGTTAGTATTTTAATTTGGATCAGGTGCATGCTTTTGAAGTGAATCTCCCTGTGATCCCCAGTTACCACACCTCTGTTTGCATCACAGCATTGTCTTGGAAAGCAGTGACCATACTCCCTTCCCAAGAAACCAAACCAGAAAATGTGTTTCAGCTCCTAATGGGTGTCCATGGGACCAGACTTCTGGCAAACAGAAGTTTACATGTTATTAAAAAAGCGATTGAGAATGAAAGAGAAGATGATCATCCTTGTGTCCCTGGGGAACATGGTGCTTCCACCTCTGAAGTACTGCACCCACTGCCAGGAGACACAGAACCAGAAATAATGCAGAGAAGGGCCATCAGGGTGTTGCAGGGGATGGAGTGGCTGTCAGGGAAATGACACCTTATGACAACTTTCTGGCTGGGTAAAGAAGTGATTGAATGGTTTGGAAAAGACAGATGGGGATGTTTAGTTAAGTCAGAGATGAATGCTATTTCTCATTGCACAAGAAAAGATATGCAGCAAAGGAAATAATTAGGCAAGTGATGGAGACAAGGGAAGTACTTCACTGTATTTAAATCTTGGAACTCTTTGCCATGGGCTGTTGTGGAAATCAGAATTGTAAATGGTTTCAAAGAATGGTAAAACAGGTTCTTGGCGGATTGATCCCTTTATACTTTTCAGCACAAACCAATCTTTAAACTGCTAATCATGAGAAGCTGTGAGGGCAGAGCAAGGGCAGCACTTACTCTATAGATGCTGTTTCCTAAGCATCCAGTACTAATTTCTATTTGAATATACAACATGTTGAGCTAAGTGGACCTTTAGTCTGACCTCATATGGCAGTTCTTAGTTTTGTACTTACTACAGTCATTAAACAAACATAGTTATTGACTAAGGTGTTGATACGCTCTGCAGAGATCACAAACACACTTGCCTTACAAGCTGTATCCTACTATTCTAATTCCTAACCCTTGTCAATTAATATCTTTGCAAAGCAAAGGACAAATCAGAATAGTGAGTTCAGTTTCTGCTTTAGAGCCCTCACAGTCTAGATTTAGAATCATAGAATCATTAAGGTTGGAAAAGTTTTCTAAGACCATTGAGTCCAACCATTAACCCAGCACCACCATGTTCACTGCTAAACCATGTCCCCACGTGCCACATCCACATGCCTTTTGAACACTTCCAAGGATGGTGATTCCACCACTACCCAGGGCAGCCTATTCCAGACTTCTAACAGGTTGCAGTGTGTGGTAGAAGCAAACAAAATAGTAGAAGAAGAGAGGAGGTGATGAAGCAGCACTGAATCAAACAAATGTAATAAAAATGAAGTTTTGTCTCCTCCTCGTAGCTCTGCTTAATAACTGGGGCTAAAGGGTTAAAGATAAACTAGAAAACATTCCAGTAAATGCATGCCATGAGGCAAATGATTGAGTCAATGTTACTGGAAAGTTACATTAATGGAATAATATGTTTCTGATGAAAAAAAACAGGTTTCTCCTATGAGAAAAGCATTTCAACATCTAAAAGAGTTTATCCACAGCTTTCCCACATTTATGGTTTTGGACAGTATTCATAGGCTTCCTTAATACTGTACAGAATTGTCTGTACAGTATCTTCCTTACCTGAATATACATCAAAAAGCCACTAACTTTCAACAAACCCATCAAGTGGTTATTCTGTTGTTTGGTTGTTTTTTTTTTCCCTAGAAATGGTGATTACTAATATACTGATATATAAACAGTCTAATTTCTAACTGACCAGCCTGACCTGTCAAATTCTTTCACACATACACAATGAACTTTTTTGTGACATCACTTGGCAGTCACTGTAACAAAGGAGAGAGCGTTGCTCATGTATCTTATTATTCTTAGTAATACAAGAGATCTTACAATAAAGTGTGACATTGCATAGGTTTTTAAAAGACTCCTTTGTAAAATTTGTTTGACTCTGCTAATGGACTTGCCTTTAAATGTTATGCAGTTGAAATTTGCTCTTATATTCTTTTGTTTTTTGGGGAAGGGACAGTTTTGCAAAATATGAAATTGCATTAATACACCTAATAAATTTGTCTTCCAGAAATCTTTTGTGTTAGGTTTCAGGTGTTTTAGCACATGAAATCTGACAGGAAAGGTGCTGGAGAAATGCTGAGAAGTAGGGTTCACATGGAAGGAAAAGGCACAGTAATGCCTACAGGGCTTGTAAATGGGTTCTGAGAGAAACTGCAAAGATGTTGGTAACAAAGTGTTTTGGTGATTAATGTAAGGGAGGAATAGCAGACTGCAGTGCAAATGGGAAGGCATGAATTCAGGATGACACAGCATGGGAAGACCTTCATTGATGTGAAGTGACTGAATTTATCTCTACATATGCAGAGGAAGTAGCAAACTTTTAGGTTCAGCAATGGTGCAACATAGCGGTAAAGCTTCAAATCAAATAGGAATATGACTCACACATCAAAATCTATGCAGGGAAGAGGAGAGAAACTTTGGGTCCCAAATTAAGTACTAGGAATTAGAGGGGAAAACTACATTTTTGTACCAAAATGACTTCACATGATTCCAGGGGAAATAACCTGGAAGTGCTTAAAGGAATGATGAATACTGGCTGAGGAGGGGCAATTAGAACTTTGTGATTTGTCTGCAGTAACTAGAAGCAAGAGTCTGTAATATCGAGTCCAGGTGCATAAACTCAAGCTTTTCACAATCTGAAAATTGGAAAAGTTGAGAAAAAAACTTCCACTATTGTGTTCAGTAAATAGTAGCACTGGTTCATCCTTTTCTACTGTGCTGACAAGTCAGAACCAATGTACTACAACAGTCAGAAGAGGAGATGGTAGAGATGATGAAGAACTTGACAGCGTTGTATCCATGTAGTCACAATTACAGACCTTATGCTACTGTTTGCTGCAGATTAATACATGGTGGTATGCAGTGTTTGTACAGTCAGAAAAATACATCATAGTATGGAAACAGTGATAAAAGTAACAGGAAACTGAAAGAAGCAATGAAAAAGAAATTATTTCTGGGGGTGGTTTTTACATGTGGTTTTTAGGGTATTTTGTTTGTTTTATTTTTTACAGTGGAAATGCAAAATGACCACTTTTCTGTCTTTGTGTATAAAAACCGTGTGAGACAGGCAATTAAATAGGCAGTTCAGGTAGCAAAATTTAATAAGACTGAATGTTCCTCTGACTTACCTTTATGGTCTGTTAATGTCTTATGTGCAGTAGGAGCCCTAATCATCTGTGCACTGATGATACACAGAAGGTGCAACAGAAACACCAGCGAAAGCTGTGCTTGATAATCTGTTTTTACATATACCAATGAAATAGCTTCTCTTTCACCCTACACCCACAGAAACCCTCAGGTTTCTTATGAAAAGAAAAAGGGTGAGGCCCTTGGCCAGTTTTTATGGCTGTCCCAATGCTGCATTTTATTTGCCTCTTGGTGTCAAGAATGGTGATCATCAATTAACAGTGGGAAATGTGGGTCTCTCAGAGGAAAATATTTGGGTATCAATGTGCTGAGCAACAGCTTCAGAGCCCAGGTGATTTGGATCAGCTCCATCCTCTACTTTTTGCTGGTTTAGGACCTTCTGCAGCATTTTGTACACAACAGTGATGTGTTAGTGCTTTTGGGGAAGCCGAAGTGTAGATGCACCATCAGAATGCACAGCGAGCAGGCTGCCTGTGCGGCCTGAGGGAGCTAAGGAGCATCAGGGAGCTGTGCTCCTCCCATGTCCTCACTCAGCATTTGGAGGCCATTGGAAGGAGACTCATCCACTGCCTTTTCACCAGCAGCAAATGACTTCCAGTGCCTTTCCCGTGCACTTGCATCAGGTGATGGGTTAAAGCAGGAGTGCCAAGGTGGCCTTGTCATCTCTCCCTGCTGAGTAAGGCCTATGTGAACAGG
Organism: Edolisoma coerulescens; assembly: GCA_013397115.1. NCBI lineage: Eukaryota > Metazoa > Chordata > Aves > Passeriformes > Campephagidae > Edolisoma > Edolisoma coerulescens. The sequence continues at coordinate 1,382,403 of VWZW01005955.1, forward strand.
CTGTTGTATGGCATTTATCAAATGGATCAAGATAATAAAAATTACAAGCTCCAAGGAAGACACCCTTTTTTTTTCATTGTACACATCACAAGCTTTGCATTATTATTCTCATCAATCTTTTATTACACTGAGAATGTGCTCTCATTGAAGAGCAGCACAGCTCAACATGTGGACTAGCAGTTGTAGTTCATAATCTCCTATGAGCTGCCTCTTGCTGCCTCAGGAAGCATTAAGAAATTTCCAGAATTGATGGAAGACTGTTCTTTCTCCCAGCTGAATAGCATCTCCCCAGCTTTGTCCTGGGCACCACAAAGGACGACGGATCTTTTTCCTGCATTGTTTGACCATCCTGTGCTTTGGCTTTCTGTCATGACATCACTTTAAGTATTTCTAGTGAGTGCCTCTCAGAAGCAGTATCAGGTATTGCAGTGGCACAGGGTGACCACTTAGTGACAAGCTGCTGTGGGCTGTGATTTGAATTGTTCTGCAGCTGTGCTGCTGTTAGTTTTTGTGCTTCATCCACTCATGTCAAACACCACTGACAACCTGCTCTCTTTAGAAGAAAGGCAAATCTCCTTTTAACATGAACTGAACCTTCTATTTGTACCATGAATGATGCAATTTCCTCCCCTGCTATTAACTGCTGCTCTTGTAGCCTATTTAGTTTACAGGGGAAAAAAGGTCTTGCTTACTGATCAATAAGATGTGTAGTTTACATACAGTTTTTATTTTGGATATGCAGTCTGCATTGCTGGTTTATCTTGGGTTACACAATCTTTGATTTTCTGCAGTCCATTTGAATGTGTCCAAAGGACAGTTGACAAACCAAGGACAATATTTTTTAATGGGGTTTTTTTCCCCACGCCACAAAGCAGAATTCCTTTACTTAACTGAAATAAATTCTGCTTTAATGTAACACTTCTGTAAGATATCCAGATTCCCTTATTAATTCTAGGAATTTGTGGAGCTCAGAACAGCTTTAACAGAACTTTTCCTAAACATCTTTCTTACTTCATGTCCAGCTGCTGTTGCTCCTATTACCACCAAAAGGCAGCCATTCCATGATCATAAGCATGTTAAAAGTTGTAGTGTAATGGCAGTTGATCTTTTCAAGTGCTGGGTTAGACACCAGGGATGTTGTTTAGTACTGAGAAATCACCAAGGTATGTTTTGGATGTGCATTTAAATACGTATACTTTTACAGGCATTGAAGGGATATCTGGGGATTGCCTACAGATATTTAGTAGTTGATATATCACTTATTCAAGATTTGGAAAGTACTTGAGAAGTAAGCCTCAGGGTTAGCAGAAGAGCTGTGTGATAAGCCTTAGATCTCACAGAAGAACTGATAGCGAGACCTACCTTTTCATTCCCCCTCTGATTATGTGGTAGTGCAATACAGCTTTGCAGAGGCAGATACAGCCTAACTGAGGGAAGCAGAGGATGAACCAAGGCTGTTTTACAGTCAGTTTTGAGGTTCTTTTTTTTTCTTTTGAAGTGACTAGTCTGTAGCTCAATTTCTGAGAAGGTTACTTGGAGCTGTGACTCAAACAGAGACATCTCTGAACGGGGTAAACCGGTAGCTGCAGCACTTCTGGGATGGAAACTGCCGACTGCTCAGAGCACGTTCCCTTCTGCAAACATGGTGGCAGCTGCTTTCGATCTGTGGCTTCTCACTGCTATTGTGTGAGGGAATCACACTCTGAGTTTCAAGAGCCACAACAGAGAGTAAATAAAGCTGTGGCTCATTTAGGACTGGGTGTTATTTTAATGAGCTTAATAAATCCTATATAGGACTGAAAGTTTCTTTGGAGTTCTCAGTCCTGCAAAGCCGTGCTCTCAGTCTGACCTTTGAGCCTTGTACACTGCAGAGCTCTGAAAAACTGCACCAGTTCTACACTGCACCAATTTCAGCAACATCAGCAACCCCAGTGTAAGTAGCTCACCCGCTTTAGCAGCTGTTCTCAGCATCAAAGTTGATCAGACATTGTACTGCAAAGGGCTTCCACTGCCACGGCTCACCATGGTCACAGACACTCACTGAAGTCCAGGAGGTCCACACCCATGTAGAAACAAAATTATTTGCTTTGTGAAAGAGGTACTCACAGAAGATACAGAGTTGGAATTTTGTTAACCAAACTCATCACATGATTAAAGCTGAAATGTTCATGAATGTTAATATTGTTCTTGTAAAGCATGAATGGCAAGGATTCATTCCATCTACACTGTGGATACTGACTTTCAAAGGGAAAAATTCATTGCAGCAGCATTTATCTCACTTTTGGCAAAGCAGGGTGATGTACTGGTATAATTTTTTTTAAAAGTACTATCACAGCTGTTTTCTGGCTATGTTACAATTTTATTAATGGATGTGTATTGTAAGTTATCTATCCTTGGACAGTCTACTTTGGAACAGTCAAACTAAAAAATTGCTTTTATAAAATTATTTCAGTGTGCTTTAATACCAAATGCTGAGAAATATGGTAGATATACCAAGAAAATTAAAAGCCCTAGGGCTAAACATTTTTATAAAAGTCACTTAAAAAACAACTTCAACCAACCAAGTTGACCTTGGTTGTTAGGGTGCTGGAGAGCTTTGGTTGTGCACACCTATGAGGATAGCACTGTTTGAATAACTTATCAGAATCTGCCAGTGGTGTAAGATTGTGACTTCTACTAATACAAAATCTGCAGCTTTTGATTCAGATGATTAGGGAAATGTCTGACATGGCATTGAAAAGGTTTTCAGGTATCTAAAACCAAAAGATACCTGAGGGTTTGGCCTTCAAGTGAAAATATTCACAATTTTCCAGAATGTTCCTGGTGCAAAAGGTTGTGTCTCTCTTCCAGGAAAAGGATGGCATCCCAGAACACAACAGGATTGCTGCATCTTTCCTCATGATAGATCTGTGCTGCTCATTTCTGTGTGAGTGTAGCTCAAAGAAGCAGTAGATCTCCCATGTAGCATATGGATACGGCAGTCACTTCACCAGCAGGGATGTACAATTTGGGCAATATACACAGCCATTTCAAGATCATTCCTAATCCCAAACCACTTGTTCTGTTCTGAAGGCTCTATAAGGAACTTCCTCTCTGCTCATCCCTGCCCCATGCTCTTCCCATCCTTTCCCTTTGTGGGCCAGTGGCATTTCCCTGGATGTTGCTGGCCTTGTCTTTGGGAAGTCACCTTGCAGCCCTGCTATCCCCCTGCCCATCTCCAGCTCTCTGGCATCCCACTGCCTCTCTCTACTGCCTCCATGCACAGGAAAGCCTGGAGAACAAGACAAGCTGTCCACAGCTGACTCCACCGAGAACTTGGCCTCAATACTAAACTCAGGGTGTATTTTTGAACGTCATGTAGGCTACTAAAGTGCTGCAAGGACAGGAAAGTGTCGCTTACGTACCTCCCTCAGTCTCACTCACACTCAGCTGCCCTGGACCAGGGAGTTCATGTGCCACTAATGTAAATGCTCACTGAATTTAAACCATGGAGTTCCCTGATGATGCAGAACTGGGTTATTTCAGAGGAAATTGATTCACTAGTCATGAATTTCATTTGAGAAAATCATGTAATTTTTGGTTCACTGTCTGCTGTGAAGTGACAGCAGTTCTTTTACATACCCCAACAGGCTCAGCAAACTATTTAATCAGTTTGAGATTGAGAAGAAAATGCTGTTACGTCTTCATTTCCCAAATGCAGCTGATGGTGAATCACTTGTGCCTAGTGAATGGTCTGTCAGGTCAGCAAAACCAACCCCTTTCTTATTTTTGGGCACGTATCCAGTAAGTGTCCAAAAGACACTTATTCTTTGGATAAAAAATCTGAATGTACTTTACTATGGTAAAAAATATATGAGACACTAACTGAAATTATTTAACTCCTTACACTTTAATAATGTTTCGTCTGTCTGCTTTTAGAACACTCTAAGAGTATTCTGTTTCAATTTGTTTAACTGGTATTTTTGAATTTGTGGCACAGGGTTTTTAAAAACCCAAACACTGAAAAAAAAAATTTTTAAGGTAAATTTTTATAGATATGCATCTTTCACAGATGACTTCTTTTTAAGCTTTTGCACTTAGGTAGTATTATGACTCTAAATAATTTTGAAAACATATTTAGCACTTGAACTTTTTGCAAACAAACAAGGCTGTTGTTGTCCTGTCTCCAACAGAGTCCAGATCTATGCAGATGTAAAGCGGTTTGTAGACAGATGTGGCTAATTATATAGTTGTTTGCAGTGATCCAGTACAGCACAGTGAAAACATCTCTTTGGCCATGTGACTGAGCACATGGGCACAGATTTAAGACAATAAGTAATAAACTTTTTGCATAGCAGAAATAAAACTGGAGCACAGACCTGAGCACATCTTCCTTGCACTTAATTTGTCCTTTTTTGTCAGTCAAAATTGTGCAGTTTTAAGAGGAGGTGCATTGTTTTTCTAAGCAATAAAACAAAGAAAAAAGTTATTTATATTGATCTGGTGAATGCAGTTATTATAGTCCCACACTTCAAAAAAGTGCTCTCCCCCAATATTATACAAAATAACATGAATTTGAACTTTAAACACAAGTGATGAACCCTAACATTTAGGATGAAGTTTTAGAATATGACTCTAAAGCAGCTACAAAATTTTAGACAGAGCCATCACATTAACTCCCAAATTTTACAAAATGTAAAGAAACACGGAGACCATCTGTTCAGTAAGTTGCAAACCACTTTGCAGGATTTAATGTTTGGAAAATTAAATTAACTAAGAGATATAAAAAGTGCCAGTGGCTGGAAGTTTACCCTTCAAAATTAGAGTTGAGGCACACTTTTTAACATTAAGGTTATAGCATTTTATTTATGGGACTTTGATTCACTACCAGCAATGGTGTACTTTCTGTGAATCCCTTCAAATTAAGACATGATGACTTTGCAATAACATGGTTTAAGTAAATCAGAATTTGGGACCTCGTGCGGAATGTGGATGAAGAACCTTCCTGTGCACCCCAAGATGGGTTCAGTGGGTATAATTGTTCCTTTTGGCCTTCAGATCTGTGACTGTGAGCTTGTAAGTAATGTCATGACACACAAATAAGCAAATCTGGGCCCTCATAATGAGAAGGAACATGGGTTCCTCTTAATGGAGTGGTTCTGTGACTTTTTTGGTGCCCTGGTATGCAAAACTTATTCTAGATGTGTATTTGAGTTTTAATCTATGTTTATTTGGGGTTTTAGTGTTATCAAGACATTACATCCCCAAAGGTTTATAGCCACAGAATAATTTGTCAAAAGAGGAAAACTTCGGTGGCATTGAAAAAAATTTTGTGATATCATTTGTCATTTACTCCAGAAGGTCACAATTATTTTAATAGTTTTGTGGTTTTCATTTTAGATTATACTATACACTAAACACCTAAAATGCTAGAAACCCCAAGCTCAAATATGCAGAGTCTGTCTCAGTATTATTTTTAGAACATTTGATGAACAGGATATTACTAGCTTTTTATGTTAAACAGTGGTTAAAAATCTATAGTTTGAAGAAAGGCATGGTGACCAACTGTTGGAGAATGAGTTCCAGTGTGTGAATAAAGTGCAGATCACTCTGATGGAGCACAAACTTCCAGTACTTTCTGCTGTTTCAAATAACAAGTGATTTCAGACTCTAATTCTTTAGCATTATACATTTTTTTCACTGTACACACAGCATATTTAGATAATCACTGGATGCCCTTCATTGAACAATGCCCACAATTACTTACATAATTAGATTTAATGTCTCTGACTTATGAGTCTATGACTAGATGGGCACTAGAAAAGGGAAAGAACCAAAATCATAAAATACAGATTTTGGGGTAAAGAGAGCCTGAAAAATATCTTTACTCCTTAAATATCTCTTTTTTAATCATATTTTTAAAAATACCATTAAAAAAAATTTGAGGCCAAATAGATTTTTTTTGTTGAAGATAAATTGCACTTCTGACACTTAAAAAAAACTGAAGTGGCTTATTGATTAACTTGGACAGGACTGTCCATTTTGATACATATGGTATTATGAAGGGTTTAAAAAATGAGAAAGTACATCACCAAACAACTGAAAGTAGAAAGATTTCAGACATTCTGATTATCTTGAATAGAAATTATTTGTTATTCTATGTCCATCAGAGGAATTTATTAAACACCTCACAGTGCTCATTTGGGTAAGGAACATTTCCAACAAAATGTAGGAGATGTACAGGCGATTCAGGCACTTTTTCCTCCCTTACTGTTACTTTGGAAGACTCTTTCCAGCCATTTAGAGAGAAACTGGAGACTATTCTATCCATTTTTCCCCAGTGTCATCTAACTGGTATTTATCCTTACGCATGTCGTAAAATATCTCTGGTTTCCTCTAGAAGTAATTCACAGGTGCAAACTTGCCTTTTAAAGCCTGCACTAACTATTTATGATTGTTGCATTAATGGAATCAGCAAGGCAAGAACTGTAAAGATCCTGGAGCAGACGGTGCTGCCTATGCTGCCTTTGCCCAGTACTGCACAGTCCATGTGACATTCAGCAGCCAAGGGCAAGGTCTTTTCCAGAATAACACTGAATTTTTGCAGAGCAAAACTAACATCTCTGTCTTTGGGGCACAGTAGGCAATCATTAGCACTTTTCTGACAGACATTCTGTACTAGATTTTGTGATTAACATATTCTTACCATTTAATTTCAAGAACAAGTCAAACGTTATGACACGCTACGTATTAAAGGAAAGTGCTCATTGCTCTAAGCTCCACCTGTAATGCTGCTAAATGATAGCAATGATCATTACTGTCCATGTAGTAGGATAGGTTTACATGGTGCTTTGTGACCATGAAAATAACATTTCAGAGTGGTAACTGGGGAAATACATACTCTCTAGGGAAATCCTCTGATTATCTAAAGACAAACTTGGTTTGTGTAAATCATTCTTGCATGACCACAAAAGTTTCTTGTTTCCCTGGAATTAAAATTAAAAATTTAAACATGTGCATATCATCTTGAAATCTTCAAAACATAAAATACTTTCTTATTATCTAGAAGGCAAGTTTAGTTATTCTAGATACCTTATATTAGTCATTAGCCCTAAAAATATTCCAAAAGGATGAGCTCTACATACAAATTATTTCAGTGCACCTTTCCCATTTTCAACACCAGGTCTGAAATCACTTCATAGTGTAGGTGTTCTTTTTGGATGAGGCACATAAAAACAAAGAGAACAGTTGAGATGGTGACAAGAAGTAGAAACACAAACTCTGACCTTGAAGCCCCATCTAAGCATCCTATCCTGCAGAACACTCTATTACTACCTCAGCACAAACCTCCAGGACAGGTACAGGAAACACAAGTATATTTTGATTAGCATATTCCTCTTACCTTTGTGGTAGAGGTTTGGCAACTTATCTCTCTTACCACTGTCTTTAATTCCATCATATTGGATGAAGAGCAAATATACAGCTGTTGCCATGGAGAATGTTGTATGTTCACACCCCAGCTTAGCACATTCCTTGTTCTGCTTATGCCATGAATACTGAATGTTCATTCAAACACTGAAAAGACACTGAGGAATGACTTCACAATGTACCTCAGTATTAAAAAACATCCATTTAATGACTAAGAAAATCTTTTTACCCTTGTGAGCAGCTGACCTTGGTCTTCCAACCCATGTTTCCTTTGTACATCTCAAAGAGTGGATGGCTCTTGCTATATGACTGAAGGCCAACAAACCTTGATGGTACCAGGTCAAAGAGGGGTGGAAGTTCAGAGCTGCTTGTGTGAAGCTCCCTTCCAGCTGCTTGGTGAATCTAAACTCAGATTAATTGAGTCAATTCACACACACACACACTTCCACAGATTGCACAGAACTCAGTTTTCCAAATGGAGATGCTTTTCCAAGTGTAAAAGAATAAAAAAAGAATTAGTACAATATTAGTAAATATTTTAGGCAGAATGTATTATAGAACCATAGAATAATTTAGGTTGGAAGGGACTTTTGGAGATCATCTGATCCAACCTCTTGCTTAAGGCAGCACCGACTTAATTAGGTTACTCAGGGTCTTGCTCAGTCAAGTTCTGAATATCTCTAAGGGTGGATATTCCACAGCCTCTCTGGACATCTGTCCCAGTATTTGACCACATGTATGGTTTGTGCTAGGCATGACAGTGAGGACAGCAGAAGGTTATTATTGACTCATTAGAATCAGATTAATTAGCTGCAAGTCGTAAGAGCCCTAAAAGTTAAAACTCCCTTTTGTAAGCTCATAAACCATTTGCAAGTGGGATCTTAGTATTAAATGTGACTCAGAGGTTTGTTATACTAAAGTGGGAATTTAGGCTTCCATTCATGAAGTATCTGGAAAACAGTTTGGGTGTTGGAGCACCAATGTGCATTGGTCTCTGCACTAACCCTCAATTAATAACAAGCAGACAGCTGCAGCCTTCCCCAGCTCCGGTTTGTGACTGGCATAGTGCCACAGAAAGAACATACACTAGCCCAGTCCCAGTGAGACAAATGTAGGGAATAAATCTCAGAAAAACCTACATTTATAAAAATATAACTGTAATTGCCCTGTTCTGTGGAGGGACATGGAACAAAGCCCTTTGCCACATCATTGCTGCAAATGCATCCAGGAGCAGCTGAGGTATTCACACAACCGCCAAGTTAGGAATCTGACTAACAAATACGTGGAAAATTTCCTCGGTAATATATTCACTACTTACATATTCAATACTGCTTCGAGCACAGACATTTCTAAATGGTTCCTCAGCTTCATCGGAGTTCCAGTCTCACCCTGACGCTTGATGGGTCTGCAGCATCTCTGAATGGAAACAGAAGGTAGCTGCAGCATGGAGATGTGCACATGCCTCCACAGGAACCCTTGGAGTGATCTGGCAGGCGTTTGGAGCAGGATGGCAAGGTCTGTACCTCTCCACCAGAGAAACCCCAGTGCTGTTCCAGAGGACCTTCCTGAAAGGAGTAATAGATTCCAGTTTATAGCAACCCCTATGGCTGGAAGTACTGCCAGCACTTGGCTGAAACCTTATCACCAGGAATCATGATGATCTGAAAGAGCTCAGGACTCATCAGTTAACAAGTCCTTGGCTTGAGTGACTTACCAGGGCTGACACAGGACTCGCTGAGATCAAGGAAGGGTGCTCATCTGTTACCAGAGGCAGCTTTCAAGAGACGTAGGGTCTGAGGACAGCAGGAGGGTAACCTGTGGTTGTCTCCTTGGCAGCACCATCAGTGATGGCAGCTCCCAGGGACTCTGCATTGCCAGAGGAGTTTCAGGGCAGCATGTGGCCAGAGCATGCCACACAGTGTGGTGTGGTCAGCCTGACTCACTGCAGACACTGGGACAAGCACAGATGTGTCAGTGCCTTTCACCCACCCTGGATGCAGACGGCCTCCTCAGAGCCCAGCTAATTGCTCCAAAGCACACTTATGTTAAATCAATGGATATGCTTTCACACCCTGCATCTCTGTGTTTAAAGCACTGTCCCCATATTTTAAATGCAGATTTCTCATTAGCTGCGCTCTCAGATGATTTAAGATGCAGCTGTCTGATGAACATTGACAGCTTTCATAACTGCCTTTACTGCTGTCCATAAGATAGTTTGTTCCTTCCAAGCACCAGTAGGAAGTTGGTTTTGCACTGGGCAGAATTCAAATCTCAAACACAAATTAAATCTGCAGTGAAAACCAATGCAATAATTGAGGCCAAAACTTGGCCTACTGACCCTGCTCATCTGAATGCTATTTCTGAGGGGATAATGATGTATTATTCTTCCTTTTTGACAATTACTCCTTCACAGATAATTTTTGAAATTTTCTTTGCCATTTTTCTGTGATGTTGCTCTGGTATCCTGGATACTTGGTTGTAATATTCTGTGCTCCTGTCATGCCATTATAGTTGCCTAAAGCATGTTTCTTTATTCCCTTTTCTGCTCTACCTTTCTTTTTGGCTCTTTCCTGTATTCTGCCACCACATTAACTTCATTTGTGTAACCAAGAAAATGAAGAATTCTACTGAATTCTGAAAGAAACCTTTGTGTTTCATGAGTTTTCTTCTCTTATTATCGCACTACTTTACAAACTGCTACTTTAGCTTTTCATTTAAAGGATCACCCCTCAGCCTTCTGTATTGTACAAAGTCATCTATTTTTAGCCCCTTCCCTTTAAAACCTATCCCTGCATGGCATTATTCACAAATTTGACTGTTACTACTTTTGCTATATGGATGTTCCAAACCAGTTGTCCCTATTCTAGTCTGGATAGAAAGTATGAAGTGGATATATGATTTAGCCTTCTCATACCACCTTATCCCTGTCCAGTCACTCATATAACATGGACAAGGTTCTGCATTTTCTTCTCCCTTCTGTGTCAGCGATGGGGAGAGATTACTGTCCTCCATCACATTCAGACTCATGGGGATTATTTTTGATTTGTTTCTCTGTCAGATATGTAATATTGTTGTCCTGGTTCTGGCCAGGACAGGGTTAATTTTTTGCAGTAGTGAGGAGAGGCATGGCCAGGACCCTGATGTTGTTGTATGCCACCTCACATCATTGCTAGGGGCAGGGAGAGGGACTCTCTTCCAGGAAGAAGGGGCTTCTTCCAGTCAAGAAAACATGGCAGAGGGAGCTGTCTGGTATTGTTTACTTACAGGGAGTTTTTCTGTGTGAATTATTTATTTTCTTATACCTCTTGTTGCTGTTACTGTTAATTTTTCTTATTGCTGTTTCCAGTAAATTGGTCGTATCTCAACCCATGGTCTTTGCGTTTTGTGCCTCCAATTGGAGGGGGAGAGGAAGCAGAGGGTGGTTTTAGTGGGAGTACTAAATTGGAGAATATCATTTCTAAGCCATGACAATCATTTTAAAAATATTTATATCTCCCTGTGTGCAAGAGCTACAAAACGCATACTGCCACTGGAGATTCTTTACACAAAAACTGTTGTTTCATATCCCAGATCTTGGAGTAACTACATCTATTTGTCCATTTGTCTTGTTTTCCAACCCAGAGCCTTCATTTTTACCAATCTGTCATTTCAATCCTTGAAAATCTCTGCAAAACTATTGCATTATCCTGCCTTAGACATCACTGTAAAATCCACTTCAAGCCCTTTAATACAATGGCCGCTTGGACTGACCAGTGTCCCCTTATAGCCCCCTCTTGTCCCTCATCTCCTCCTTGCCATGTCACCTTTGCAGAGCCAGCAAGCCTTCCTCCTCAGCTGGTAAAGCCTCTCTGAACATCTGAAATCCCAAATCCTCAGCATCTATGAACACATCTAGTGACAAAGGGCTCCCCAAAACCAAAGCTTTCACATCTCTGTGCTCAAGTTTACCACTTTGCTGTAAAAGGGCTCAGAAAATATTTTTCTACCTACCCCACAAGAACATGTGGTTTGTTTTATGACAGTCGTACCGGTAGCATTTGTAAAGCAATGACTCACCGAGTGGTAGTACAGCAAATAGTTCAAATATTTGTTTATGCTGTATTATAGCTAAACCTTTGTACTTTTTTAATGTGGAATCTTCACTTCTGACTAAGCTTTGGGATGGATGTAGAAGTGTTGAACTGAAGTCCTGGCCTTGAGTTGAATCTGAATGAAGCCCATATGGTGAAGAAAAATACTGGGTAAACTGTACTAAAAGCACCAAAAAAAGCCATAACTGAACAAGGTAGAGGAGAAAAAACTGCCAATGAATATAAAAGAAAACAGCATTAATTTTTTTTCTAATGATTTCAGGTTAAGTTTTTATGTAAAATAATAATTGCTTCCTGCATTTCTGGAGTTGCTTTAATGTTCAAGAGCACCTTTAGTGATAGTCATATTTTTATTTTTTAACTATTACTTACACATTTCAAAACCTGTTTGGAAGCATGAGTATTTTTAACAAATTCAGTTAAAAAGAGTTCTACTGAGAGAACTGTGACCTGTTCATGTAAACACTGTTTTGCTTAGAAGTCTCTTCAAGTTGTGCTCCTGTTCCTATAAACTGCTTTTAAAATAAAAACGAAAAACTTCATGGTTTAAATCCCAGGATTCCTACTTAGATCTTACTTGCATGTAAGTAAATAGGGAATAACTGTGCTGACTTGTGGTGCTGTAAAGGAAGTATAGGCAGAATCAGAACCATACGAGGTTGTGCTGAACCCTTCTTTGCTGATAAACACACACATTTCCCACACACACATAGAAAACTGAAAAATCCCATTGAATTTGGCAGAAATGAGTTGTGCCAGCAAGTTTGTTGTGGGTGTGTTCAGAACTGACCACTTTTTAGCATAAAGGACACCAAGAATTTTGGATGTCCTGCTTCTTGCTTTCTTTTCAACTATTAACACTGAAATACAGTAATGAACTGATTTCTTATAGAAAACCAGGGATTTGATAAATAAAATGTGTCACTGTGCTTTAAAATAAACAGAAACCCCCATGTTCTTTGGATTTCCATGTATGTTGTATGTGATGATTAATGTCTTTAAGTCAAAGGGATTTAAACCATTTATGGAGGAACAGATCCAAAGAGGTCTCCCCCACACTGCACAACAGTTTTTTATGACATGGATGCACTCTTGGATTGCAAAGGAAAAATTCCTGTTCTTCCTCCATATAAAGAATATTCTCAAGATTACCTTAACCTACTGCTATAAAGGATCTTTATTTTTTCATGCACTTTTCTTGCAACTTTGAAAACTCTCACTTTCCAAATGAAAGCCTAAAACATTTTTAACAAAATGAATGCATTTAGGAAGGAACAGCTGTTTGCTGTGCAACCTATGAGCAATAACCCTGGACAGAAATCTGTCCTGTATCATGAACAATATGAAAGGGTTTGTATGATGTAATTGCCTACAACGATAGGGACTACACAGGTTGACCAAAAAGTGTTCCTGATCCCTGTCTCATCTGTCAAGTTTCCTGTTCTAGGGGACACTATCAGCTTGTACAAAAACATCCTCCCTCCAGTGCAAGATTCTTGTGTATATTTTTATTCCTGTTTGCTCCAAAACCCACAATGATTGTGGCACTTCCACCACAGGTGTAGCTTATACGCATACACTTCAATCCTAAGAAAAGAAAGTGATGTAGATTACATCCTTAAACGTATAGTGGGAGAGGGAAATGGCTTTAACAGACTGAGAGATTTGAGCACTCTTAAGTTCTGACTAGGAAAAAGCTTTTGGAAACAAAACAAGAGAGGACAGGGTTATGAAAATAGGTCCTGTTAGTAGAGTCAGCAGCAGGGACAGATGGGACCAAAGGGGAACCAGGGCCGCAGTGTGGGACTGTAGATGCAGCACCAGGACAGGTTTGAAGAGAGTCAGAAAAGAACTGAGAGACCAGACCAGAATTTCAGTTTCGATGAGACTGAATTTCACAGAAAGGTGGGACTTCTGAGAAAACTGGCATAAGGTCACTGAAGATAGGAGTGTTCATGGAAGCTGTGGTTGGTTCAGGCCCTCAGCCAGGGCTTGATTAGATCACTGCTAATGAAGGGAAACTTCCTCTGCCAGAAGGCCCCTTACACAAATGTTGCTCAGGGAAGGTAAGTAACAAAGTGTACTTATGCAGGCAAAATGTTGGGCCAGAAAAGTTAGGAATACGAAAGCACCACTTTGAGCAGTAACTTCTAATGGCTGCACCACTACTGTAAATACAACTGATGGCATTGCACTTCTGGTTTTCCATCTAAACCTCAGCCATGGAATCTCATAGCAGGAAGCCTCTGCAGTGTTACTGTCTCTCAGGAGAGGAAGATCAAAGGTGGAGGACAGGGAGCAGCAGGAGATCTTACAGCATTTGTTTGTTCTGTTGTACGTCTTCCTAGGTCTGTGTTGAAGGACACATACAACTGATGCAGTTGTAATACCAGGCTGATAGGCTTTTCCCAGTGCAGAAAATGCAGAAATTCCAGGATTTCCCTAGTAAGTTTAACACTTCTTCTAATTCTAAGAAAATTGGAAAACAGAAAATTAAAACCCCATATGCTTAAAAAGAGAAAAAAGGAACTGAATAAAAAGCAGTGCCTTTTGACGTTAATGAGGTGTTCACTGATTTTCTGGGAAGATGTCATTTGATGTTTTGCCTATGAGTAATTCAGATGAGGAATGGCTTCCCTTTCATTTTTAAGACCATCTAGCCCTTTCACTTTCATTTTGACCTTCCAGGTAACAACACAAATTCAGTACTGAGGGGGTTTCATAGCTGCACCTAATCTGTGTGTCAGAATCTGAAGAGAGTCCCAGCAGCCATTCCACTGTTATTTTTCTAACATGAATACTGGCTGCTTCAGAAGATATGTTGCCATATTTTTTGTACATCTGGAACAAATGCTCCAATTACCAGATTTTGTGAAATCGAATACAAATACAAGAGAAACAAAAATAAGTTACAAAGACAAGAAGACAAGAGATTTACTGCCAATGAGATACAGTATTTCTCAAAGGCAAGGTAACAAAAAGGGGGAAGTTAGGGCAATACCAAATTTTTAAAAGACAAACATGTAGAATCAGATGGCCTTTATCTCTCTCAGAAATCTTACTGCCTTTCCTTCCTTGGCACTTTCCTCAAATACCCTTCCAACACCCCGAGGCACAACATGGGACAAAGACCTCCAATGAAAAAACCCCACATAAACCAGTACAAGTCCTGTAATCATAGTAATGAAAGGCAGTTTTTCTAGTGTCTGTCATGCAGTCACTCTGATGCTCTGAAGAGTTCACTAACATCTGAACACCACCAATTACAGTCTAAATCGTTTACATGGATGTGCATGGCAAGAAGAGGAGATGACATGTATTTATTTTGGAAATCACTAAGTAGATATGCAACCTTCCAAACCTTTCTAGAAATTTACTGATCTCCCAGAAGGTGTTTTCTGGGAGCACAAAGATTTTTATTTATGTTCTTCAGAGCTGGGAACTGAGATGAGTATGCTGTGCTTTGACTTTATAGTTACAGCTGTAGAAATAATTGCATAGGAATTATCCTTTTTTAACTTAGCCTAGATGTAATTTTTTTGATAAGCAAACAATAACATTGTGCGGTTAAATGATTTTGACCCAGAATTTTCTGTGAAGGAAGGGCGGGGGGGTTGTTGTACTCTACATATATAAGCATAACACTTAAGTTTATGAAGCTCTAGATATTTGTACTGTAATTCACTAATGTATTTTTTTTATTTCACACGAAGTTCAGAATGAAGATATATTTTTAAAGGCTTTTTATTTATAATTTTCATCCTAGTTTGTGCAGCTGTGTATAGAGCTAGGTTTAAGGCTACTTGGAAGCTTAAAAGTGTGTTGCAAATACATTTGCACAGATGCCATGTTCTCATTCTATTTGTTCTCTTTAGAAGTATTTATACGGTAACATATCAGAACCTCAGTTCATCCAGAATTAGTCAGCAGGGGCAGGGAGAGAGAGAATCCAGGGAAGTGATGGTACATGACATTTCTAGCAATCTTTTAACTGTGATACCTCTACAAAGTTTGTTTGTAGTCATTGCACTTTTATTAAATTTAACTCCTT
Organism: Edolisoma coerulescens; assembly: GCA_013397115.1. Taxonomy (NCBI): domain Eukaryota; kingdom Metazoa; phylum Chordata; class Aves; order Passeriformes; family Campephagidae; genus Edolisoma; species Edolisoma coerulescens. The sequence continues at coordinate 1,397,952 of VWZW01005955.1, forward strand.
AGTTTTCCAAAGCAAATATAGTGAAATCATGGATTTGGCAACTGTAACTGCCAAGGTCCCTTTCGGGAACATGTTACTCAGTTCTGATTAAAGATGGAACTGAGGGGGAAAATGGAAAATCAGACACTGAAGCCCTAGATATTTTCTGCATATTCTCAGAACCATGTATTGCTTATTCTAGGGGAGGCATTAAAGTATTATTTCAATTAATCACTAGCTGTCACAGCATTATTTCTCATTGAGAAAACTGATATGATTTGTGCAACCTTAAGTAAATACAGAAAGATTACTATTTTACACAGTACCCGTTAAAACAAATACACATCATTATGAAAACAAAGTAGTGATGTTTGTTGTTACTGTGGAGTGTGGATAGAAGGAAAATGGGACAGACAGTAGCAGGTGTGGCTAAAACCCTGATATTTATGCCTCCACTGAAGCACTTCCCAGTGGCACTCTGAAGGGGATAAATATTACTGAAGAACTTAAAGCCCTGCACTAGAAAAGGGACCATGTTGAGAGGTCAAGTATGTTCGATGCTACCCTCAGATGCATTCAGTGAACAATGAGGCAGTAATGAGCACAGGAAAATATCTACTCAGACTTTTTATGCATCATTAGTCAAGCCAGTGGGTATTATGGTTGAACTAAAAAAATCAAGCAAAACAAACTAATTTTGGATTAAACCACATTTTTTTTTCATTTTCTCCCCAACGAAACTATAAACTGAAAAGCGGGTTGACCAGAAACAAAACATTTTGTCTTTAGTTTATTTAGTCCTTCTTTATTTTAGCTAGTTAAATTTGAACGTTGATAATTTTGTTCTGAAAATGCTGTAATAAAACAGTTAGTCTTTCCCAAATATATTTGCTTTCTGAATGTTTTTTCAGCAACTATTTATTAAATTTGACCCAATTTCATAAATAGTTTATTCTCCCTTCATGTGTCTAACTGGTTAATCACATCCTCCATTGCTATTATTTTGTTTCCCAGGAACAAAGACTACTCATATTTTCTCCTTTTATCCTCTTAATTGAAATGCAGGATGCCTCATCACCAAAATACTTGAGTGTTTTCCATGTTAAAAAACGTGATCCACAAAACCTCTTCACATAGAGCAACAACGTGAAAATAAGAAATCGGTGTAGTTAAAGATATGAGCACGAGTGAAAGGTGAGGGTGGGGACATGGTTTTTGTATGTGATCCAAAAAAAGGTGAGGTATTTTTCCATCTTTTCTGAGGTTCTTTCTTCAGTGAGCAAGCTGGGGAACAAAGCTGGTGCAATCCCTCAAAACAAAGACAATAACTCCCAAGTAGCACCAACCTGACATGGAGTTTGTGTTCCAAGTCCAAAGTCTTGAATTAAAAGGGAGGGGAATGCATGTGTTGTTTATCTGGTACAGACAGAAAAGCAGTAACCCAGACTCTCCAGTACTGATAGCTGTGGTCTACCGAGTTTAGCAGCAATTTAATTTTTTCCCCAGGACATACATATATGTGTTTTGCTCCTTGGTATAGCGAGCTGCAGTAATTAAGGTAACAAATCCACAGGCAGCCCACACAGAGTTCCACAATTTAATGTACAGTTTTTCTGGCTAGTCCCTGATAGGAAGATGAAAGTATTTTAAAGCCAAGGATAATTTGGACAGCTGCTCTCTATAAAGTCAACAAGATCATAATAAGTATACTATTAGTTTGACGATTGAAAGCCACACATGCCACATGAGGACAAAAAAAAATGCCAGTTCATTTATTTTGTGAAGCCTTTTCCCTCTTTTCAGACAAATGATCTCAAACTTGCCCAGGCTGAGCTTCAGTTAATTGTTTTGCCTCTCTGAGCAATCCTGAAGGGGACTGTGCTAAATTCAGAGTAAAGAGGATGCCTTGCTTTGCTTCTGAGGTGGTTCTGTGTAGATATTTGATAAGCCAGAGCACAGGAAGGAGCTGTTTGGGATGCTGCAGTGGGAGCCCTGGAGATGGAGGAAGGTGTCCACTATGACTCAGAGACAGATATCTTAGCACAGTTCCCATGTAAATGAACTGAGATAGAAGTATAATGTTTAGTTGCTAATTACATTTAGACTCCTTTGGGGAACCCACCAAGATTTCTATGAATGTACAGTTCCAGCCAGTGAACAGAGAGAATTAATCCATTGGTTTGCTCTAACAAGGGACCTAAAATGAACAATTACTTACACTGCTGTGATTGCCCTTCTTCAAGGTTAAATTCTCCATACAGATTCCACTGTTGTTCTTCACATGAGATGATTTTTCTTTGAAGAGCAGTGAAAGCTATTACATGATTTAGCCACTTATTTATTCTTCTAAATTAACAATACTGCTTTGGGTTAATGATAATGATTTTTTTTTCATTAGTGGCATCTTTATCATTCATGAACCACATATTAAAATCAAAATTTAAAAATTAAAGGATGAAAAAATAAAACCTGGGAGAGTCTTTGAAGGTTTCCTTATCATAATTAATCTTCCAGCATTGACTTTTCATGGCAGACGTATGTAACAAAAACTTTGTTCTAAAAACCTTCCCTACCTTCCCCACATTACCAAGTATTATTCTGATACTTAATTCCTACTGGCATTACAACATTTTTCCTAGAGACTCGATCTGAATTTCACTTGGTGCAGTTTAAACCTGACTTGCTGTCCACTGGTTGTGTTTGGATTTTCCTCTACATTCTCCCTCTACTTGAGGCTTGACCAGCATCCAGGTTCCACAGCATCATGATGCTGTTAATTCACATTCAGGGTGCAGTCCCAATACAGTCCCTTAGCCGTTGGTGAAGGAATGTTCCTTACACTGACATTCTCTAGCACAGGCTGATAAAATTCATTCCTTCCATGTAAGAACCCTGCCTTTATGCCCTTTGTTTGCTTTTTTATTTTTTAATTGATGCATTCAAAATTTTTGTATATTTACTCAAATATTGCATTCCTAAAAATACAAATTTTTGTCAGTTGGGAACAGCAAAGTGGATCTACACTACTGCAAACAAGATCTTTGCTGTAAAATACTGCAATCTGTTGTCATCAGTTCTCTGTTCAAGGTAGTTTCAAGACACAAAGAGGACTGGGGAAGCTTATAGGGACATAATGCATGTGTGGATTCAGGAAAATGATCAGTAACTAACAAAGCAGCAAAAAAGCTTTATTTGGCTCTTTGAAACAAGAGGTGGCTGAGGAATGTAACAGTAATAGTCTCATTTTGCAACCAGATTTTCAAAGAAATTATGTTTTAATAATGATCTCAGACTCTCTCGTTTCTTCACACTGGAGCTACTGCAAGTGCCCAGATCAGATTTGAGGATGTGTTTATGTATCTTTTAATGTTTTCAGAAGGGGCAGTGGCCTTGCTGTCAAAATACCACTGGGGCTCTGCATTTCACTCCTGTACTGCCAGGTCTGTTCACAGGAATTCTTTCTAATACAGTTTTGGTTTTTCCTTTTAGGTAGAGAGGATTGTAGACAAAAGGAAGAACAAGAAGGGCAAATGGGAGTATCTCATCAGGTGGAAAGGCTATGGGAGCAATGAAGACACCTGGGAACCTGAACATCACCTACTCCATTGTGAGGAATTTATTGATGAGTTCAACAGACTACATGTTACCAGAGAAAAGCGATCCAGGCACGGGAAACAGGCCGGCACACCGAAATTATTGCGGGAAAGCCGAGGGTCATCTGTTGAGAAAATATCACATAGACCTTCTGAATCTGGGAAGTCTAAAGCATCAACACACAAAAGGAAGAGAATTAATCCATCTCATCAAAAACAGAAACGAGGATATGCAGCAAAGCCAGGATCTGCAAATGACAGGGCTGCTAAAACTGTAACATACCGAACTACTCCCAGCGGTTTACAGATCATGCCACTGAAAAAGCCACATAATGGTCTGCAGAATGGAGATGGCAGCCATGAGAAAGATTCTAGACATTTTGGGAATGGCTCACAGCAACAAAACGTGGATTTAAATGATCACGAAGGAGAACAAAACTTGCCCAGCGTGTTGGAAGTCAGTAGCGATTCCCCTGTTGTGAATGGAATTGGTATGTGATTTAAACAACTCCTCTTTGCGGGAGGGGGGTGCTAATTGCAGCAACTGCAAATAGGGCCCAGTTGTGGAAAATGGTTGTCACATAAATGATATGGTGAGAAGCACACAAGTTCCACACTTTCCCTATGTATTATAGACTTTTTTTTATCAGTTGGCTTCTCTCTTTCCTTTTCCCCTGGAGTGACACGAAGCAATGTGGGCTCTGTCACGTGCCTTTGCAGTGTAAATCCCTATGGGAAATGAGGACAGGGCATGAAGTAGGAAGGAGAGCTGAGGTATGTATAATGCTGCAAGTTTGGGTTTGTGTATCACCGCATCACTACTCAGTTAGGTGTGCTCAAACCCAGTGGTCTAGAGAAACCAGAACTATTTTAGAATTAATACCACTCTTGCTAAAGTGCCCTGGTAAGTATGGCTGATACTTGAGATTCAAGTTCTCAGTATTAATGCTTGTCATAGCCAGGAACACTCAGAACAGCCAGGTCCTTGTCTCTGACAGTGACTGGACACACCAAAAGTCGTAAGACAGACTCCAGAGGAAGGTACAAACAGTCTTGAAGTGAAGAAGATTTGGGAGAAATTTCTCACTAATCCTTATCGTTACTGACTGGCTTAGTTCTCAAAGAATAAGGTTTATATTCTCTATAAAAACTATTCAACTTAATGGAAATTAAATAGCTTCTCATTATCTATATATGTCCAATCTTTTTGGTTTTTTTGTTTTTAATCCTACCAAATTTACAGCCTGTCTTGGTTTCAAGACAAATTTCAGGAGAAAACACCCTGGAATGAGCGTTTCCACTAAGGAGAAAGGGCTTTAATAACTCCTTTTTCTTCTGCCAACAAGAGAAATGGATACCTGGGGGGTGAAAGTGAAAAAAAACCTGTTTATTAACCAAAAAAATTCATTTAATGCTAGATATTGGAATTGGGGAACCTTACCCCCCTTCCCCCCAAACCCAGTAACAGTCTTCTCTTGGCTGCAGGCACTTTCCCCTTTGGTGCAGTTCGGGTCGCAGCCGGCAGGGGCGCTGGTGGCTCCCGGCCGGGCAGGGCAGGGCGGGTGCGGTGACTCTCCCGCGGCTGCAGGGGACGCTGTGGCGCGAGGCCGCCCGTCTCTCTCCACAGGGACGATGGCAGGCGCAGCCGGCAGGAAGGGATGGAGAAAGGGCTTCCTTTACAAACCCCAAGGGCAGCCGATCCCCGTGCTCCCTCTGGATAGCAACAGGAGCTGTAGCAGGGACCTCAGGAGAAGCCAGCTGGAACGGCAGGGCGGGCTCACTCAGAGGGAGCAAGCAAGAGGCAGCAGAAACTCTGCAGCTGGGTATGGCAGGGCCTCCCGGCAGGCAGGGGTAAAAACCTACAGTGTAGCACAAACCCCAAGCGATGGCAGAGGTACGGCCGGGGCTGGGCAGCAGCAGCCTGGCTCCCGAACGCAGTAGGGAAGAGGCTCCCCGGGATTTCTCACAGGCACAGGCTGTGTGGAGGGTGGGAAAACGAGGGTGTTCCCAGGTCCTGGTGGGCACGCACTGGCTTTGGGCTTCCTGACAGCAGAGCAGCAAAAGAAGCCAAGCCAAGAAGCTCAGTCACAGTGTCGAAGAAAAAAAAA
>VWZW01005955.1:1403637-1435035 GCA_013397115.1 Edolisoma coerulescens
GGAAAAGAAAGCAAAACCCACAGAAACAGCAGGATCCCTGGTCAGAGATACCGGCCACATGTGTCCAGTTGAACACCCTCGCCAAAAAGAAAGGGGCCACCTCTCACCCCGCCCCCAGCTCCCTCTGGAAACCCCAGCCTGGCTCCCATTCACTGCCATAGCCCTAGAGCCAGCGAGGATGGTGGGTGGGGTGGGGACAGCTGCCACGCCAGGCACAAACAAAACAAAACAGATCAAAAACCCCAAAAATGGTAGGCGATAATAAACCATCCCTAAGACACAGCCTCAATGGTGTTTTGTGACAGTGATTTCCAGGAGTTAACAATAAGATGCACATTTTATTTGATCAGGTTTTGGGATTTTGTTGGGGGGGAGTTGACCTTTACTTTCATTGAATAGCCTCTTGTCCCTCTATGAAGGGATGACGTGGAGGATGCCCTGTCAGTCAGTAGGCAGCCCCAGCCTTTTCAGATTTCCTACTACCTGGAAGGCTTTACTGATTCCTGAGAGTTTTGAGTATCCTCTTATGCCATTGGTGTGGGGGGTGGTTTTAATACCTTTTAAAAACAGCAGGAGCTGTTCCAAAAGATTTCCTACTGCTTACTGATACAGTGATGGTAGAACCTTTGGATATTTTTTTTTTCTGCTCTTACACACTGCATAAAAGTTTTCATTGAGTGATGCACAGTTGCTCTTGGGGTTTTTTTCCTTCCTTGTTACAGTTAATTTAGAACACAGCTTTATGTATGATCCCTTTCACTATGCATTTAATCTGTTTTACTGTTGCCAATTCACCTTTTTCTTTTGATTCAGTGAAGCTCTTCAAAATCTTTCCTAGTTTTCACTCCACTTATTTTGTATTGCCTTCAAATTTTCCTCTCATATTTCTCTTCCCAGTTCATTAATACATACATTAAATAAACTAATCCTTCTGCAGGTCCTTGGGACAGCCAGCTTGACATGATGAAAAGTAACCATTTGTTCCAATTATTTATTTTTATTAGCTACTTTCTATAGCCCATGATAGTACTCATTTCCTTAACAGCTTCTGGTGAATTGCCCTGCCAAAAACTTTTCAGAAGTCAACATAAATTATATCTCCCCACTTTCCATTTTCCACCCTACTGGCAACCTGGCAAATGCTCCTTGATTTGGGAAGGAGAACTGACCTTGCCCAGTCTTACTGGCTGTATGCAATAGCTACTAGGATCTTTCAAACCAGGCATCAAATATGCTATTAAAAACTCCCAAACCAGCAGAATACATGGTCAGATTTAAATGCATAAGTACTCCTGATGATGTCAATGAAATTTAAAGTGAAAGCACTTAAAAGTGTATTTTGGCTTTTGCATTTTGAGGAGTTTGAGCTCATGTAAGAATGCTTAAAAAGTTACCTGCTTCTTTAAGACAACTTGCATATCTAATTACAGATGTGTATAAAGTTTTGGGGTCTTTTTTACTGTTTCTAATGACGTTTTTTAAATCTTTTATTTTATGTTATTTGTGGGGAAGTTCTGATACAATATGTATCTTTGAAATGCATCAATTCCCGTATTCTAGAATATTTTGTTTAATGACGAACTAAAGGGTCACAAAGAACTGTAAGGTCATATAAGCCTTTCCTTTGTCCCCACAAGAGCTAAGGAATGGCCTCCAGCACCCCTGATTGAATAATCCCTGTCAGAGAGCTCTAGTTCCATGGAAAGCTGCTTTGCCTGAGCAGCCAGGTGTTCTCTCCTGGCCCAAGAGCTGATCTCTGCAGCTCCTTTCAAACAGTTCTTTATGATGGCTTTTGCATTCTCCAAATCCATCACTTGTGTTCTGTATTTTGCTCCCCTTGCATTCTGTGGGCAAAAGTAAGAGATCTTTAAATCTCTCCATGGTTCTTTTCTGAAAAGCCCATACTCGGCAGCACTGCCAAGGTCAGAAATCCCTCGAGTCCTGCTGTGTGATACCCAGCACATGCAGAGTGGAGAAAACTACAAAGAGGAGAGATGAGACTGCCAGAGTAAGAGCAAACAGAAACTGGTAAAGAAGGGTCAAAACCAAATTACTAGGTTTTTTCTTAATATTGCCCTGCAAGCTTGAGAGAAGCCACATTTCCTGATACAGGGGTCTGAAATGTCAAGTGGAAGAAACTTGTACTACTCTTCACCAAGTCCAACAATTTCCTTAACTCCCTCAGTATTCACACTCCCACAGAGGATGCCAGTGTGATTCTGCCCTGCGTCCCATTATTATCACAGAAACTCACTTTAATTGGGATCAATGCCACACTAAAACCAGGCTGAAATTTTACAAATTACAAATGAAGAAAGTTTCAGAGAAAAATGTCCAATTTGTTGAATAACAGAAATTTTGTTCCAAACATCTTGGGTTTCAAAACTTTCTCCAAATCTGAGCCAAGGTCCTAAGGCTGTGTCCCTGGGGACCAGGAGCAGTGTGGCAGTCTGCTTGGCAGAACTCCCACGTTTAGCTTGGAGGCAGCCAGCTATGCCAGAGGTTTCAGGCAGTCTGCCACTGAGTCTGGAAGTTGAAAGCCTGGCATGCTCCATCAGCGCTTGCAGGCCTTGCAGGCACTAGATGTGGAACAAAGAGGGAGCCTGGAGGACCTGGTTTGGCTCCCAGAAGCTGTGGCTCCTGGGCAGCCCTGTTCAGAATCTGAGGAAGCAGACATTTGTGTCAGCTTTGAGATTGCCTGTATGGAACCCAAAAGAATGTCAGACTCATTTCACAGCTAAGTGTAAGACTGCACAGAAAATATGTATAGAAATTTTAGGTTTGTCTTGAGATGAAGCCTAGATTTGGAAAAGTCAAAAAATCCCTACAATTTGAAAACCCAGCTGTAGGGCCAACTCTGCTACCAGTGTGGGCCTGTGCTTGAAGGTCTCCAAAACCCACCAACCTGAACCAGTATTGTTTCATATTATAATAATGTTTAACCACCAGTGCATTGAACCAAGCAATATAGACAGTAATGTTTAAACTAGAAGTAATCAAATAATAGTTATTTTGTTTGTCTGTCCATGCCAGTTCTGTTCAAACAAATAACAGCTATTTGAAAACCAGCTTTTGATGACTCCTTGAATGAACTTCCACCAGTCTGTTTGGTTTTGTGTATAAATCCACTTGGGTACAAGTGTTTCTTCAACCTCTAGACAAAACTGCCACCAGGAAGCTCTTTACCCCAGAAGGATGAGTGCGTACTCACAGGTGTGTGCACAAAACGATCAGTGCACACCAGTGGAGGCGTGGGACCTTGTGGAAGTTGGGACAGATCTTTAATACCAAAAACTGTCTTCTACCTTCTACATGTCCTGCCATAAGGAGAGTAGAATCATCTTTACTGACAGTTATTTAAGGGTCTGCAAATTGGAAAATATTGAAAAACTCTGTGAAGAACATCCATTGATGCTCCCAGGAGCTAACAATACTGTTCTTTCTGATGATATTTGTTGTCTTCTGTTATCACATTTCTGTTTCTCTCCAGATATTGTAATTGAGAGTGATTGTTTTGTCAAGTTTCTTGACAGCATCAAAAACATCCCCTTTTAATTTTCTCTTTCCTTTTTCTACATCGCTCTATTTCTGTACCATCTGCTGAAGAATTTCTGCCTGTCATGTATACTAACCACTGTTTTTCTCCATTACGAAAATCTTAGTAGTCTCATGGTGCCCTTGATTTAAATACTCTCTGTGACTTTGTCACTGCTTCCTCTTGGTTTTTTAGCTTATTCTGTTGTATTTATTCTGAAAGAATACTGGCAGTAAAAGACAAGCAAACATGCTTGCTTTCTCAGTTTGGATGAAAACTCATTGCTTTTAGATATCTTACAGATGCTCCCTTAGCTGGAGAAGTCTGAAATTATTAGTAAATTATCAACAGAACACAGCTTTTAAGTATGTACAGTATTAACCATTACCCACAAGAAAGACAGAAAAGAGGCAGTTAAAGGCTATTGGGAAGACTGAGGAGTGGCAAGCCACTTTACAGGGAGAGTGGGGGAGCATGACTTATTTCACCTAGAAAAATTAAAGCCTCAGCTCCATCATCCTTTCCATTCAGCATAAATGCATACTGCTAATAAAAGCAGCAGTCCAGCTCTCCTTCCCATGACATCCCAATCGTTATTCCCATCCCTCCCGCTGCACCAGTTTTAGTACTCTTGAGGCTACAAGGTGAACCTGATCTGTTTGAAAATTAACCAGTTTTGCAGGGTGAGTTTTCAGCCAGAGCAGATTACCAGGCCAGTTTGTGGTGTGGCTGCTCATACCAGTACTGGGATTGCTGTGGAGGGTGGTGGCAAAGGGACTGCACCATTAAACTGGCTCTGATGGAACACTCAGAAAAGATGTATCTGAAAATAGCAGTAGCTTGAGGTGTCCTCTGCCAGTGGGCAGAAGCAGTGGAAGGAGATGTGGAGCTCCAAGTCCCCCAAAGCACTGAGGGTCAGTCTGATCTTCCTTTCTTTTCCCACTCTTTGTCTGCCTCAGCTTTTTAGAATATGAATTTCTAATGTGTTTTCTGCAATGCCTGGTAGAATGGAGCCCCAGTCTCAGACCCTTTGGCAGTAGTGGAGTAATGTAGAAGATGCAAGGATGGGCAGCTAAAATGAAGAGGATTACAGGAATAAAAGAGGCTTCAGTTAGGAGAGGGGGTGGCTGAGGGGGGAGCATGATCAAAGTCTACAGAATCATCAAGGCCTCAGATATACTGAATGCAGAACTGTTGCTCCTGAAATCCCTCGATAGCAGAACTAGGGACCACTCACTGAAACTGGTGGAACATCAGATAAAAGCACAGATGAAAGAAAATTCTTCTCTGTGTAGTGGCTACCCAGATTCTCATACCACAGGAAGCTGTGGAGACAGACAGCATCAACAGGCTCAGAAGGGGATTAGAGAAATCCATGAAAAGGTCCACAAGCAAACACTGAAGGAAGCAGGAGGGATGAGCCTTCTCATATTTCTATACAACACTTAGGGATGATACTATGGGAAAGGACTGCAGAAAGCAACCAAGCTTGCATTTTCTCCTTAAATAGCATCCTTTACTGCCATCTTTTACTGCCATTCTTGGAGAAGGATTACTGCATGCAGCAGTGGTCTGGGAATATCTTAGGTTCCCTTAAAAAAAATTGAAGCTTCTTATAAATATAAATGTTAGTTTAGGTATTCCACAAGTTCCACTGCTGATTTAACACAAAGTAATAATTAAACTCCCAGTAAAGGAAAGAGTATTTTCTCCCATTGTGTTTTCTTTTTGTACTTAGACTGAGCATCAAATACTTACTATTAAGACAGTAAACCACACTTAGATGTATCTAAAGCTTCCTTAGTTAATTTGTGACATCCTTAATTTGTTTCATGTGCAGTACAAATTGCTTTGAGTCTTTGAATGTCTCTTTTTGCCTGTCACAGCCATTGTTCACCTTGACAGCCTCAGCTGTGCATTGAGCAGGTGCTGACTATTGACCCTCATGCAGGGACAATCCCAATAGCTCCAGTGGCTCCAGAGCAAACCTTCAGAAGCTCCACCACCTCCATGCAGCAGAATTGGCCTGGTTCCACATCAGTGTTGTCTTTGGAGTGTGCTGATCATTTTCTCCAGTTTATTGGATTAAACAAGATTACAGGGATGCACTGGAGACACGGAAACAACAAGCTACTCACTATATATCGTTCTGTTAATGATCCACTTTTGGAAATGGCACTTTTTCTCTTCTGTTTCTCTCATAATTAATTTAGATCTTTCCTCTGGTTAAATTTCTTTCAGCTGGCATCCAGATAGTTAAAATACTGTGATAAACTCTGTAGTTTTTACATCATATATTCATTTGCAAACTGAATACATAAAGAAGAATAAAACAAAAAAAACTACTGTGAGGCTTTTTGTTGAGCTGGATTATCTGAGTGAATTAATCTTCTACTATTCTCTTACCATCTGTATTTAAAATAGATGTGGCATAATCTTCCACACTAGGTAGATAATCAGTACAGTTAGTCTGACACAGCTTCCACTCAATGGGCATTTGTGCCTCTGATTTTATAAGTTCTTTACACTTTTTTGGGAGTTTGAAATCACCACAGTTCAGTAGATTATTGCTGGTTAAGCATTGAATAGATAAAAATGCAATATTTAATAGCCTGCCTCAGTCAAATAGTTAATTAGTTTCAGTACATTATTCCCAATGACACTGGTGCTCCATTAGTAATTTCACAAGTTGATTTCTGTTTGTAAAAATACATGTCAAAATAGATGCAGTAGTAAAATCTTAGGAAAAAGAAGAAATGTGCCATATGAAGTTATTCATAACATTTAAAGCTCAAGCACATGGTAATTTCTACACTTGTAGAAACTTTTTGTCAAGAAAACAAATTTCCAAATCTTATGGTTTCAAATTATTTTTTTAAAGTGATGATCTAATGGAGTTTGCCAGTGTTTGCATTGCACCAGGTAAATCCTCTGTTCAGTATAACCCAGGCAATACTTTGGATGGTATCTCTTAATTCAACAACAAAAAAGAGTTTTCTGATTGACTGAACAGACTCCTGGGCAAAGGTGGATCCCCATGTGTAGATGTGTGAGTACTCACATGCACACACCACATGAGACCCAGTCACACACTGCTGAGCACTGGCTGTATTTTCACATCTCATCTCCTAACTGCAGTGCACATACAGGATTTCACACACTGTGAACAATTCCACAGGCCACTGCCAACTGTGAGGTGTCAGACAGATCAGTTACCTACGTAAGCATCAAGCTGAAACATAGCTAATCCAAAATGAGGGTAAGTGATTTCAGTTTAGAGTCATCTGTCATGAATTCACTGTTCAATTCTATTCCAACCGAGCATTTTAATTGGATGGTGGTCACTTAAACTATAAAATTTAGATCTGTGTTCTAATATTTATGTCGTCTGCCCTTTAAAAATTCCTGGCTATTTGAAACCAGGAGCTGGAACAGGTCAGCTTTGGCAGGAGTAAAGAACAGAACAAACAAAGGTGTTTTCATTCAGCTCTCTCTTGGCCTTTCTTAAAAATGGTGCGTTGTGGGCTGGTGTCTATTTAAACAAAAAACAGTGACTTTAATCTCCGTCCCTCAACAACCTGTCTCTGCTTTATTTTTAATGGCAATAGTGCGAAACATCTGTAATTAGAAAAGGATTACTGCATACAAATCTTGTAAAGCTCCTTCAACACCCCCGCTCAGCACTGTTACCAATCGTCATCTATTGCCTATTACAGAAACACTGTAACCATCAGCAAAGGAATGGTTTGCAGTTCACACACAGTGTAAGTCAGAATAAACTGTCTTTTAAAACTGACTTATTATTGCTCTCACTTGTTTTTAAGGAGGAATTACATCTTTCTTCTCATATTTCTTCCTTTTCCCTACTACTGGATACTCTCCAAAATGGCATCAGTTCCTTGGGTCTAGAGTTTGTCTGATCAGAGAACAAAAAGTTCTGCACGTTGGAGTACAGAATAAGAACAATGGCTTGAGGCCACATTTGACTAGCCAGGCACATTTTTTATTTATTTTATCTTACTATATTTTGTTGTTGTTGTTGAAGCTAACAGAGTATCACTCCACTTTTAGATGGCATAGAGGTAATTATGCTTCGATTCTTTCCATCTGCAAGGTTCTTCTCTGGCCAATGGAAGCTTGAATCTACACAGCACTGTGAAAAGGAAACTTGATGGAGAGAAAGATTATGTCTTCGATAAGAGACTGAGATACAGTGTGCGACAAAATGAAAGTAACTGCCGCTTCAGGGACATTGTAGTCCGGAAAGAAGATGGTTTCACACATATTTTGCTGTCAAGTCAGACTTCAGAGAACAATGCACTGACCCCAGAGGTAAGTATTTAGCCCTAAAAGCCAAAGAAGGCCATCCTAATGTGTGGGTTATCTTGCAAACACTGCACTTAAATTCAATTTTATGTATTTTTTTCCTAATTGATAATTTTAGAAAATAAATCTGGAGTACAGATATATCTGACTTTTTCACATTTGGGATTCCTATCCAAAAGAATGCAATGGAAATTAAATTTTAATTCACATGTCTGACAAAAAAATTAAAAGTAAAGAAAAGAATGGCAGAATCAGTATTTCCAGCACGGAGTTGTGTGAAGCAGCTTTTCACATGTTGAAGTTACTGATATTTACTATCCTTAGGAGAAATCCGGTCTCTTTCCTTTTACTAATTTAAATAGTGCTCCAGTTGTATACAGAGAATTTCAGTCTATATCCTGAGACAGCCATTCTAAATTCTATCTTGATCCCTAATTACTTTTTCCTCTGAATCACTGTGTGAGTCCTTATTTATGAAACCTTAACCAATTAGGGGCTCCATCCTCAGCTGAATTGCATAAAATCATACAACATATTAAAGATATTAATGAATTCCCTTGTTCCAAACGTAAGGGCAGACTCAGACTTGCAGCTTGCACTTCCCCAGTACATACATGGATCACTGGAGGGGCTGAGGAGTTTTTCTTTCCATTCCCTGTGGCTGCAATGCCCTGTTATACCATTCTCATGTTAGAAGAAAAGGTGTGTCCATAAGTTCTTGCATCAGGATGGATGTCTTGGAGAGAAGAGAGCATGCCTGAGCCATGTTCCACGCGGGCAGTAATGGCCTGATGGACAGGGGCTGCCATGGATCAGAGAGGGAACACCAGGAGCTGCCTCCCAGCACCAGTCTGGCCTGTCTGAGCAGCCTGCAGGCAGAGTTCCTCCAAGGGCTGCCCCCACTGAGGAGATCTCAGCCTTTTCTGCCCCCAGACACTCTAGCACAGCTCTGTCCTACACAGCAACTTCAAGATAAGACTGTATGAAATACCAGTTTGAGCACCACCTGAGGGAAGAGTAGATTGTAGCTTGGAGGAATCATTTTATTCAACAAGAAAATGAATAACTTTCAAGTTAATTACTTACATGTGGCAGGTATGGTGAGTCCCCTTCCCAAATGCACATGTACACATGGGCAGTAATACACTGAGTGATATTAAATGGCTAAAACTGACGGTACATAAAATTTATCACTCCTGGTTTTTAAACTATCTAATATTTAGAAGGACTATCTTGGTAATTACCACAGAACACCAAACACTCTCTTTTAACACTAACTCCTTAAAATGCATTAGACTGCATCAAATCCATCATTCCATCTCTGTCTTAATTACCACTAATTGACACTGCAGGTAATTTAAATGAAGGAGCTCAAAGGCCTGAAAAAATATGAAATCATGGACTTAGTGTGTTCAGTCAGAACAGACATACCTTTACATCGCTGGCTGTGCTGTTCCACATCAGCAGTGTTCAGATGCTCTAATCAGGGGATTCATTCAGGCTCTTTGGACCTGCCAAACCAATCCATTTCATCCTTTGAAAGTTTTCAGTACGCCAGGATCCCACCTCTGTGGAAGAATAAATGATAAGCATGTAATAGTCCTCTCCCTGCATCACTGGTGTAGACTATTTCTAGAACCTTTATTGAAGCTCACTTGAAAACCAGGAAATACATTTTAGAAAACCACTTTACTGACGAGGATGGTCAGGAATTAATCAGGTAATGAGTTCTCCACATGGAGATTGTCTGTTTAGACCTCATCCAGGACAAGAGCAATCGCAGGCTCTTGCCCTTGGAAGACTCATGGCTGCAAATGTGAAACGGCTTCTTTGGCCTCAGTCCAAGCTGCTGCCCATGATCATTCACACCACAAAATCCAGCACCTCCAGGATTGGCAATTTCACATTCTTGCTGGCAATTACAGCAAAAACCCCAGGAACTGAAAGGAGGAATGTGTTGAATGACTTGTCCCTGCAGTTTGTCACCCATAGCCATAGGTGAGACAAACTGACAAAGTGTTTTAGGGAGGTTTAGAACATTTTAAGTTTTGATGCCTTTTATCCCCAGTGAATACAAACACACAATTCTTACAAAATGAAGAAAGTGTGTTTCATTTTGTGTAAAGAAATGCTAACTTCAAGCTTTATTAGACATTCAGTAAATTATGTTTGCCAAATAGCAAATGAATCATTTATTCAGAGCAGGTCTACTTGAAGTGGTTAAATAGTGGCCTGGTTATACCCAGCCATCTACATTAAGGAAAGAAAAGGTGTGCACTGCAAACAATCATTTTAAACTTTTAAACTTAAGCTTATACAAAATTCCTCTCACCCCTCACCAGTTCTGCTTCCCTTTGTGCTTTATTGGAATCTTCAGACGAAATTTAATAGTTGTGTTCAACCATTAGCCTCTGATATTTATGCCAATTTGTTTAAAATAATGAAGAACTTATTTATACCAAAAAAAAAATGCAAGTCTAGAGAAGTCTACCTGACTGTTCATCCTATGTTGTTGGTAACCTCATTTGTGCAGGTGATTTTAGCATGAAATGTGCCAATGCTCTTTCCAGCAGCCTTTGCACTGATTGAAGTTGGCTCAGTGCCTCTTTAGTAATTGAGTTTTTTCTACAAAAATGTTCAGGGCACTATAGAAATTCTTTCTTATTTTTTACAAGAGCTTATAAAACTTCCAAGACAGTGTCATGAAACAGCACAGCTTGTTCTTATTTCAGTATCTTAGGCTTGCTACTTTTAAAATTTGTTTTTTAAATATATTTGTGAAATATTTCACCATTATAAATTCCATTAAGGCATTTCTTCTTGTGGGACTTTTGCTGCTTCTGAAGCTCTTTCTCCAGTGATGCTGCTGCTCTTTTAACTCAGCACATCTCGAGGATCCAAATTCTGTTTCAGACTAAATGGACTCATCTGCTGTTTTTATTTAACACTACTAACAGAGCTAGGAGTTAATATTCCCCTGAATTAAAAGCAAAACATTCCCTAAAAAGCCAGAGTTTCCATCGAGGAGTGACAGAACTACCTCAAGTACCTTCTCATACACAAGAATCTGGTTTCAAGTTTCTGGCCATGTGAATTACAGGGTTTAAAGTTCTGCCAGGTGCATTTTGGAGCACTGGTTTGCCTTCACTTTTCTAACTTGGAAATAATAAAAAAGAGGCAGGTACAAGTTTACTGTTCTCTCTGGTTCTGCTCTCACACAACAGTAAATTGTGGGTTTGGGCCAATGCTTGTGCCTTCGGCTTTAGAGGTTCCCAAGTCCTTTAGGTGCTGGACAGAAGGGACCTGGAATCTGTTTGCACAGTCAGTAACACAAAGTTGATTTATGTAAAAAGGCGCAAGTGGAGAAGAGGTTCTAAGAACAATGGAATGGCTTTAAAATTTGGGTTTATGGTAATATTTACATAATAATTACCTTTAAGAATATCACAGTGAGTCATCAGAGATTCAGAGAAGTTAACTTTTTAAACTAGTGCTTCTCTTTATGTGAACAAGAGACTTCTGTTCAAGATACTTTGTGTAATTATGGTGATAAATTCCCAGCTCATTGATTTTCCCAGAATGTAAGCAAGATGGAAAGCAAAGGGCACCAAATGCCTTTGGAAATTTCCTTCGTCCAGCAAAAGGCCCTAAAATAAGCTCTTAGAAGTTTAATGAAGTTTTTAACTGGTTCATGTTTATTTTGCAATATAAGATGTCTTGTTCAAGAACTAACCAGATTATTTTCTTGACAGGATTAAAAATATAAGCAACTTCTGAGAAGGTGATAATTTTATTATATTTTTGTGTTTCAATAAAACAGTAAGTGAAGCACTAGGCCTGGTCTAAATTTACAATCCAATCAACTATCATAACCTAAATAACTGGCCCGTAGTGTTCTGTAAATACTTCCTCGGAAATTTTCATCAAATGCATTCAAATAGAAATACTGTCCCCACAACTGAAAATTACCTAAAAGGCCATAAAAAAGCTAATTAATAAAAGCATGGATCTGGAGAATATTGCTAAGGAGCTCTGGAAATAGTAGTATTAGATCTGGTCCACTAGAGAAAATAAAATTTAATTGGACAAATGCCATAGTTATAGCAAAATGGGGAAAGGTTTAAGGACTATGGAAGAAAGAAAAAGAATGTGGAATCTGACAAAGGATTGTAACTAAAGACAGGTTGTATCTCTGTATTTGAGAACTGAATTCATCACCACATTAAATAGAAATTTGTCCTTCAAAACAGAGCAGTTCTGAACTAAAATTAAAATTACTTTACAGTACTGCAATTTAATACACACTTTGGCAACCCGGCAGACAAACCAGCTCTTTTATCATTATTTTCCTGTTGGTAGCTTCCCTATAATCACAGAAATAGCTGGAGAGAAGTATCCATCCCCACATAACACATCACTCATGGGGAAAGCCAAGGCTCCCGGCAGCAGCAGTGAACAGCAGTTGCTGTAACCAGGCTGAGTGACGAGGGGAGCCAGGGGATTTTGCACTGCACCAGCAAAGGAACCATGGCATAGACCAAGGGAGTGAGAATTGACTTGGCTGGCATTGCTGGATTCCAGTGAGCCTCCAAGAACCTTTGGATGATAAAGTTAATGACAAACTTTGAGCTTCTTAGAAGAAAACATACATTTTGGAGCCTGAAAATGCTGATACATAATGGTTTCCTGGCTTCTTTTGATAGAAACAAGTGGAGCAGTTGAACTAAATTTCCCCTCTGGGTCAAAAATAGTAACCAAAGCCTTCCCACTTTCAACCATATCAGAAATTGATTCTTAGTAACAGACTTTCAGTGTCATCCTCTCCAGAACACTGAAAAAACAGTGATGGCAAAATACTGGTTTTTCCTACAAGAAGTGTAACGTCTGCTCAAAAATTTGGATGGCTTTTAGATGGCTTTAGTCATCCAGATCAGTGAGGGGTGAGATAAAAAAGAGGCAGGTTTGTAACAGTAATGATGTGTATGAAGGAGAGCACTGGTAACAGCAAAGAGGTGGCACATAGGCAAATACCACTGGAGGAAGGGGAATAATAAATTTGCTAAATGGAGTATCGTGGCATCATATTTAATGCAACATTCCTCACTGGATAGAAAAATGTTTGACTGGTATTCCCTAATATTATTTATACATTTACCCTAAGAAAGAGCAGATTGTGAGATCTTTTAAATTGAATTAAGAGGACAACATTGCATTCACGTGGAACTAGGAAAACCAAAATACATACATTTTTTTATTTTCTTATCTACCACATTCTAAAGTTTCTCTTTTAACATTGAACAGAGGTTTTAGGGGGTTTTCCCCTTTGTTTCCCCATTAGATGTGGAGTATTGCTGTGTTTCTCCCAGCTGAGGGCTGAGACAGCCTCTCAGAATAAACAGTGCTCCTAAAATCACTGATGACATTTTTGTACCTGCATAAGAATTTCAAATACACTTCCAAATTCTGCAGCTTTTAATTACTTCACTTCCACCCACTGTCACACACTCAGTATTACAGGCATTCTGAAGTGCTCTTGCAGAAGTGAAGCATCTAGAAGTTCACCACCTGCTCTCTCATGCCCAGTCCCAGCAGCCAGTAATACTCATCTTTACACAAACCCATAGGGAAAGCAGCACAATCCACAGGATTTCTATTAAAAGGCTACTTAGGGTGGCATCAACAAAACTTCAGTGTTTAGGGACACTTCTTAAACAAGGCACTTTAGAGATCTAAAGAAGTTTTGGAAACAGAAAGTAGTGAACAGAAATAATCACAGGCTAAAAATCTTGGGTTTCTCTCACATGGAAACTCTATTTAAATCCCCAGCCACATTTAGCTCTCTCTTACCTAAATTTACACCAACAGCAAATCTTTTGGTGCAAAAGAGAAAAATTTGAGTCAGTAGGACCCTGGCTATAGGAAATACTTTGACACATGGGTATGATTAAGGATAGGAGGTGTCAGACTAGATGAAATCATGGCCCTTGCAGTGACGAGAAAATCATTATAGAGAAGAGGGGGCTGAAATGAGTTACAGCTCACAAACTACACCCAATTATGACCAAACAAAAAGTTACCGAGCAGAAGTTTATGAAATAATATTTCCTTTTAAAAATCACTAGAAAACAATTCCCTGCTCAGGTGAAAGGCCATTTTCCTACAATACCAGCAGCTCAATTTTATAAGATTTTTATTAGGTTTGATTTATGGTGCAATTAATAGCTTGATCCATTTGTAAAGCAGAGTCAAAATGTCTCTTTTTCAAGGGACTTTTTTGCTTTAACTTTTGTAAACTGTAAAAATGTCACTGACCACAGAAAAATGAATAATATATTTGTCATGTTGATGTATATGATGTCCTCTTGTCCTGCTTTGCTCTGGTTGAAGTCATATAAACCAAAGTAGTCGAAGAACTGAAAACTGGGGTTTAGAGATTTTGCTTACAAGCCTTTGAGGTTAATAATAGGCTTTTGCTGTGATAAACATGTTCCCAATTATACAGTGATGTACACTGAATGTACACAATGAAAACAAAAAAGTGATATTTGAAATTATTAAATTGCAATCAAATAGCATAAGCTGGGTAGAATTTCCCATACAAAAAAGAACAGCCAAGTCCTAAAACCTCTTTGAATTAATAAAGCATCAACAAAGCACTGCCAAATATAAAACATTTTGCAAACTCTCAGTGTTACCATTCTAATGATTCTAATATCATTCTATATTAAAATTATATATAATTGATGTAAGAATTAATAGTGCCCAAAATTTAAGTCTCTCAAAATCAATAAGGTTTGTAAAAGTAGGGAAATGATATTGCCACGGCATGCATGTCGAATTGTTTACTTTTCTTTATCCACAGATCATGAAGGAAGTTCGGAGAGCATTGTGCAATGCATCAGCTGATGACAGTAAACTCTTACTTCTCAGCGCAGTGGGAAGTGTATTCTGTAGTGGCCTAGATTACTCATATTTAATTGGCAGGTTATCCAATGACAGAAGAAAGGAAAGCACTAGGATTGCAGAAGCTATAAGGTGACCCAAGCTTACCTATGATCTCTAAATTATGAAATGCAGTGTGTGATTATAAAGATATTTTTCAGGTCCAAAAATGTTGTATATTTAAATGTTGGTTGCATTCTAATTATAGTCCTGCAAATTTGTTTAGTAGAAAGAAACTTGGACCTTTCCGTATTAGAAAAGAAAGCACATTTATTCCTGTGCTAATATCCATAGGGATTTCTTTTATTCCAATTCTCTGTATTTAATATTTCAAATCATTCCTCCAAATTCAAATATAACTTCATTGTTGTTTTTCCAAATTCAGTATTGCTTCATGTTCTAAAGTGGTTCCTGAAAGGCAGATCTTTTACTTGTTTTAATGTTCATCATTTTAATGAATTTCAGTCCAAATGGGAATCCATGGCTTACTCATATTCTGTTGAAATAGCACTCTGCCACTGTATTTCAGAACCTTACTAGAAGGGTCTCCACTCTTCTTCTTAAATTTAAATTACTTAATATATATGTAAATGTAGTTTTATTTTTGTAACTAAAATGTGACTTTCCTTATATATATATCACATCACCTTAATAGAATTCCAGGGTTTATGACATGCAGTCTGCAAATCAATCTGCACAACACATCACCAAATATTCCCTTATCCACAAGGTAGATTTTCCAGTATAAATCAACATTATTCCACTAAAGCAAATGGTATTTCACTAGTCTGTATCAGGAGAGGATTTGGTCCCTTTCTTTTCTCCCCCATTTCCTACAAATAAATATTATTCTTCTGAGAGCTTTAAAACTTTATGCAACAATTCTATGAAGGAATATTAAAGAATTTTTTTACAAGGGATCTCTACTTGGGATTTATTAGTATAACATAAGATCAGATTTGGTTATTACACAACATATATTAACCACCAATTATCTTGGTTACAACTACTGCAGATCAGTTTGGATTCTTGGTTTAAAACTTTTGAAATTCTCAAAGTAGCAATTATTTTGAAAGAATTTAAAAGCTACTTCTTAAATGTAATAAGTTACAATTTGTTTATAAGATCCTAGCTATGCTCAAATATCATGAGTGATATTTTTTAAAAGCGAAACCCTTTGAAGGGCACATCCTCATTTTATTTTTTAAATGTGAGGGGTTTTTAACAATGTGGAACCAAAAAAAAGTGAGGGAAGAAAATCAGTGTTCTTGTTTGAAAACACAGGCACACTCACAGTCCACCAAAGATACAAATTTAATATTATTCTTGTAAAAATTGTGCAGTTAGGTATTGTTATATATGTTTACATTTATTTGCACACATCTAATATCCAGGTATACTTATCAATTCAACATTTAAATGAGTATAAGCCAGACTGTGATACTCAGTTTTTCCACCCTTGGACTTACAGAACACTCTTGAAATACTGGTACAATGTACTGCTCCTTGTCAAGAATGTCGGCTTCAGGCCCACTGAAAATAGATTTTTATTGTACTTCTGGAAACAATACCCTACGTTTTCCATTTAGCACTCTCTGTGCTTTCTGTGAACAAAGGACTCAACTCATGGAAAATACACTGTAATAAGAGAAGAAAAAATGTCCATTGCTTTTTCAGTGGTTTGGATGTCCTAAAACACATCCACAGATCTCTGCCTCCACTGCTTTACATCAAGTTAGACGTGTATCAAAATGAAATTGAACTCTTGGTTACCATGTGTTTCCACTTCCCAAAGCGTGGCTCTCATATACCAGTCACAAGTTACAACTGAAGTTTCAATCCCCATCAAGTCTCCTCTCCCATGAAGGGTTCATTCATTGGTGCCGCGTCCTCAGCCACTGCCGGCGGGGTTTGCAATGAACGGATGTGTGGCACTGCAGCTCCTCTGCAGGCACTGGTCACAGATCCGTCACAGATCCATCACAGATCCATCACAGATCCACCAGCCTGAGCTGCCACCATCCACACACCCTCCCAGAGCAGGGAAAAGGCAGACAGGCTGCACAGTGTGGCCTGCAGAGCCCTGGGATCAACACACTCCCTGGAAGGCATTCGTAGCACCGGGCTCACACCATCAGCTGGGCAGCGTTGTGGGACCCGAACCACACCATTCTGGGTGTGCTCAGAAGAAAACAGACAAGGACAAATTTACTTGCTCAGTTTTTTTACAGCCCTGGATGTACTTACAAGCACTGACGAGCAGCAAGAGCCTGCAACGGTGCAGAGGTGTCTGAGCATCCCAGCGTGTATTTGATGGTCAGCTTCCCAGATATCCTCTAGCAAAACCAGCAGCAGAGACATTTTCCTATCTTTAAGCATATGGATCTACTGTGCAACAACAGCTACAATCTGAAATCCTTTTCAAAGACTGCTTTGAATTGAAACAAGTATCTTGTAGCCCAGAAACTCCATGTGTGAACTTACAGTTTGGAGACATGGAAAAGTGCCAGGTTCAGGGTACAGAGGCGACCCACTGAAACAATGCACCGAACAGGAAGCAAAGATAAATGGAGTGCTGGTCACTGCAATTTCTGGGGACCAAAGGCAGGCATTTGCTCCCCTCATAATCTCCCAATATTGTAGCCTTCCAGTCCATTCTACACATGGCATGCTCCACACCCATCTGTTTTACCATCATCTGTGCTCCCCATTCTTCGCTCATGACAGAGGCTCGCTGTGTGTCCTCAGTGTTATGTTCCTCACTCTCCCATCTCCAGGTCCTCCTTTCCTTGCTCACTCATATGAAGACTTCCTTCAACCCTTCCCCTCCATTAATGTGTACTGCTTTGTTCTTCCTCCACATTGTCTGTTTCCTCTCCACATCCCTAATTGCTTTTCCATATTCACTTCCAGTCCCGTTTATCACCATGATTCCTGCTTTTCTCCACAACACTGTTTTCATCTGCCTCCACATGGTCCTCAGATTTACTGCCACCATTTTTCCTAGTTTGCTTTCTTTTTACCTATCATTTCATCACATCCCTGTTCCTAACTGTGGTCCTACCTGGAAGGCTTATGTAACTACTGAGGTTCTCAAAATTCTGGAGTTAATGAGGTGCAATGATCCACAGTCACTACTCAGTCATAAACCAAAGAAATAACAAGATAAAGGAACAGCATTGTTTCTGCAACAAAAATGAACCACAACTCTCCTTAACCCTGCTCTCCTCTAGACAGAAATAGTCTTGAACGGACAAAAACAATTTTCCTTATTTCACTCTCTTTGTCTTCACAGTGATCTCCTGGTTTATTACTGTGAACAGAGCTGCATCAATTCTCTATTTTCCCATGGTCAAAAATTTACTCCTTACTAGAGGACTTGAAAACCAGAATGTATTAATAGAAAATTTAATGCTGGGTCATCTCAGACCCTTTGCCCTCATTTAAAATACAGCCAGTGCCCCTGCACTTCCGCCCACCTGCCACATGGGCTCTCTAACCTGCAAGGCACACCTGTGCTCAGGTACAGAGGCCTGGATCCTTTTGACCTCAGTGGGAGAGCAGCAACTCATCAAAGGGCCCATTTGACAAAATGTTCTTTCCTAAAATCTGTCAGCAAAGATGCACTCTGGATCTAATAAACACCCAGTGCAGGGACAGAATCTCCTCTTTTGCTTGGAATTTGATTTATCCATGTCTTTTTTCTAAAGTAACTGAGCATCTCGTTTTCCTCCATATACCTGCTGTGCACTGAGCTGCTGGAGCCCATAATTTGCCCACAATTACACTCTTGCTTTTTTCTAATTGGTGTAAAGGCTGTTCCTTTCAACAGATGTCTTTCCATAGTTGCTGGTAGGTAACTTATTTAAAAGATCTCCTCATTGCACAGAATTTAACATATTCTAGTTCATTCATCCAGATGAATCCGATGACATTTAACTTCCCCATTATTTCTCATCATATTTACTGGGGTAGTCAGGCAAGGGCATCTGCTTTGTAATGGCTTTGCTGAAGACTTTTGCAATGAAGACCCGACAGATCACTCACCCTGTTCAAAGTTTTCTCTCTGTGACTCCCCTTTGCACATCTTGTTCTTTCTGCTGGTGTGCCATAAACATTGACAATCTCCCAGTCCTCTGATGGGACTTGCAGTAACCTTTGACACAGAATCTTAAGAGAACTTTTCAAAAAAAATAAATATTCAGTGATCCACCTGTGAGTGTCCTGTCTTTCACACTATAATATTTCATCAGTAGCCAAACCGGGTCCATCCCAGACAACTGTGGAGCAAACCAAGAAGTGCCATGTGTACAAACTCAGGAGCTACTGGTCCGGAAGTAAAACTAAACCCAACCAAACCTTTCTGCAAAAAGTACAACACTCAGTGCAATCCACTTAATCAGGTCATATACAACATACACAAAACTATGCCATAGCCCAGGTACTCAGAAATATTAAATAACTAAAAATAAGCAAACTTTTCCATGTGCAAACTAGAAAGTATCTTGCAGTTCTGACCTCATAAAACTGGGCATTTGTTGTGTTCTTCTGTGGTTCTAATTTGTTTTCAGATCAAGTACTTTAAACTTGGGTATTTATGTGTTACTTCTGTATTCAAGATCTTTCTTTTATTTTTTATTTTAGGGATTTTGTAAAAGCTTTTATTCAATTTAAGAAGCCAATTGTGGTTGCTATCAACGGCCCTGCTCTGGGGTTAGGAGCGTCTATTTTACCACTCTGTGATATCGTTTGGGCAAGTGAGAAGGCTTGGTTTCAGACACCATATGCAACAATCCGACTCACTCCAGCTGGCTGCTCATCATACACATTCCCACAAATTCTGGGTGTTGCACTGGTAAGGTTTTCCACCTCAAATTGCTGAAGAACCTTTCATAAATTCCTGTTCTTCTTTCTCTTTAAAAAGGAAACAATTTTCTTAATTGTCTTTAATGGAAATCTGTGGAAAGTTCATCTAATCACTACCAACTTCTTACCACAAAATAACCTCAGAATTCAATATACAACACCTGCTGTACACAAGAAAGACTGGACACAGGTTAAAAAAGCAAAGATTGTCAACATCATGGTAGAAAAGTGAAGAAATACATTAGCAGAATAACCTTCAGAGTAGTTGTCTGCATTGTGTTAGGAGTGGGCAGAAATACAGCCAGATACAGCTCTCTGCTCTTTAAAGATAATCTACAACAATTCCAGTAAGACTGCTTAGCTTTTACCAGTATAATAAATCAGAATTTGCCCCACAAATATTTCCTACTGGGTTCCATGACTCTCGACTCAGTATCACTGACAGTTACTCCTGGAAGATCAGCAATACAGATTCACCATGCATGCCAGTACATTTCTCTTAAATGAAACCCATGCTGTGCTCTGGCCACCTGCACAATCCTTAAATAGCTACTGAAACTCCTTTTAAAGTATTTTGCAGTATGGAAAGATACAGAAGAACATTTGTAATTTAATCGTAAAAATAGAAGACAAGTATGAGAAAAATTTTAAGGGAATTACAACCCAAGATTACCAGAATCTTTTGGTTTCACAGGCAAATGAAATGTTGTTCTGTGGGAGAAAGCTGACAGCACAGGAAGCCTGCAGCAGAGGACTGGTGTCACAAGTATTTTGGCCAACAACATTTAGCCAAGAAGTGATGCTACGAGTGAAAGAAATGGCATCCTGCAGTGCAGTGGTAAGAAATCAAACTCCTTCATTCAATGGCATTTCACAGAGGTAAGGTGTGCTCCCAAGGCTCGTCATGTGTGGGCCCTCAGTTTCCAAAACCATACGTGAGAAAGAAGGCTGACATCAGGAAACCTGGATAGGGATCAGTAAGGTTGTGGGGTTTCTCATTTTTCAGGGACAGGGCAGGTTATTTCCTTTCCCCATCTTTACATTTATTCAATATGGGTGGCGCCTCCTTGCCCCAGATTTTGAAAGGAGATTTTAGCACAGGTTTCCTTCATGAAGGTGTAACAGTCTGAAACTATACTACTGCACTGGGAAATCTCTGTGGGGCCCGTAAGAAAACAGATTTGCCTTTCACTTTGTCCTGGCCTACCATGTTTCAGCTGAGTCTGCCTTCTTTTCTGCACCTGCACAGTTCCTGCTGCTGCAGAATGTTCTACACAGCACCCCAGAAGGGTAGGATAGTGCCAGCTAAGCTCTGCTGTGAAGGAGAGGTGAGATCCAGACAAGAGGGATTTGAACACAGTCTGGTCACAGTGTATTATAACTTCCCTTTTGCATACACAACAGTTGAAAGAAAATCCTTTCCTATCTTTACTTCCTAGGGGTTTTTCCCTTCAGGCAGATATACTCCTACTCTGGGCACATCCTTGTTTAAAAAACATGCAGTGAAGAAAGTGATACTGGCTGCAATAAAACTGCAGTAATTAAAGTGAAAATTGTTACAGTTTCTTGCTATATTTCCTCTGCCTGAAACTGTCTCAGCATCCCTCAGTTTCATTTAAAAGATCTGCTGTAAAAGGAGGTAGAGACACAAGAGATTTTTAATTAAACAAAGTGTAGATTAGATCTCACAGAAGACATTGAGAATGAAATTCTCTGGAAGTGTAGCAGAATTTTATTTGATGATGCTGATATAACATGTATTATTTGAGTTGGGAAAAATTCTGGGCTTTACTGTGAAATCTTCCTTCCCTCACTGCTATTGGCTGTCAATGAAATTTTCTCAAGACCCCTTAGGAAGACCAGTGCTGACTTGTGGACAAAGATAAACCTTCAAAGACTTGTTCACAAACAGACCACAAGAAATACACAGGCCCCTTGATCTGCTATTAACACCATTTACTTGAGTTAAAGACAAATACTGTTTTGCAATAGCAGTGTTGAAACCTGCAACAGGTAGGAACTGGGCTTAATATGAAGGTTTTGACAAAGCTGAGTGGAAAGAATGCACCTCCCTTCCCACAGAACACTGTATTCGTTATATTAAATCTTCTGTCTTCAGAAAATCAGTAATGTAGGCATTATTAATGGGTTTGTTTGACTAGTTGAGTTCCTTGTGAGATACATACTGGTGTTGTATATTCAAAACTAATTTTAAAGGAATCAATCTCAATGTGTTGAAAAATGGGTCTGGGAAAAATGAGCTGAACTGTGGGAGCAACCATGGACCTGAAGTTCATGCCTTTTAGAACTTGCTACGATTACTAAGGGCTTGAGATAGCACATTCTCTTGCAAAGATCTCAGGGGATTTGTTGTATCTGCCAAGTAAATATAACTCCAGAACTCAGTCAGAGGGTGCTTATTTTGCTCAGCACCATTCTTTTATAAAATATTTCACTTTTATAAAAATGTAAGTAAATAGGCTTTAAAAGGGATTTGCAGTAAAGGCCCCTTCCTATTAACTTCTGTTTCGATAAAGAAATAATGCATGAGGGAAAATTGTTAAAGATGTTGGACGCCCACATTTGGGTTTCCAATGTCTAACCTTAAAGGCCCCCTTCCAGAAAACAGATAGCCAGTACATTGTGCCTCACATATTTTCATTTCGATGTGAGGAAGGTCAGCTCCTTCTTGTGCTTCATGACAGACCTTCAATAAACTAAGGTGCTTCAGAATCCCTCATTCTTTAAATACCTGGCACTAACCCATCTACCCCAATTCTTAAAGATGCTGACTATCAGCAAGTGGAGTTGTGGCTATAAATCAAATGGAATTTCTGTGCCCAAAGGAGTTATTTAGATTGTAAAACAGAGTAGTCTAAAAATGCTGGTCACGCCATTATCCATTGTAATTTTTTCAGATTCAAAATACAATACTGAGTCATATTTTGGCTTTAGGTACTGGAAGAGTCCAAATGTCTCGTGCGGAGCTTCCTGAAATCCGGACTTGAAGATGTGAATGAGAAAGAGTGTCAGATGTTAAAACAGCTGTGGAGTTCTTCCAAAGGACTGGATTCATTATTCAGCTACTTGCAAGACAAAATTTATGAAGTCTGATGTCTTGGCCTAACTTAAAGAGAAATTGCTCCAGTTGTGACCATAGTCAGACATGACTGTGTTTGAGAAGCAGAGGCAATGCATCAGTGAGGAATTTGTGACAGTGATCCCAATGCCTGTGGCTGTGTGGATTTCCTTGTGAGCTACACAGCTGCTTGCAGCTGGTTTGATTTTGTGTAACCAAGACGTGGGCAGGTGTTCAGTGCACATAACCTGTGCAGAGGCCGCATCTTTCACATTGCTCATCCACATCCAACTCTACATTCCATGTGCTGAGAAGCACCACTGAGGCCCAGCAAGGCTCACCCACCTGTAAGGGTTTATTTTGTCTGTCCTTCTTAACTTATTCTTGCTGTTGCAGCACATCTGGGCTGACACAGAGGGCTCAGTCTAAAATCCGGGTCAGCACGACCTTTCGTAGACCCAAAAACCATACATTAGAAATATGTTAATTATTTTTTTCTAACAGTTTAATGGAAAAATCTGATAATTTATATGTATAATATGTAAAGTTAGTTTACAAAAACTACTAGAATTTTTTTCTTTGTTGAATTTATTTAACTTATTTATTTTGTGTTCATATTCAGCTGTTTATTGATCACAGATCTTATTTTCATATTTCCCTTGAATGAATTAATGGCATC
Source organism: Edolisoma coerulescens (assembly GCA_013397115.1). Taxonomy (NCBI): domain Eukaryota; kingdom Metazoa; phylum Chordata; class Aves; order Passeriformes; family Campephagidae; genus Edolisoma; species Edolisoma coerulescens. The sequence continues at coordinate 1,427,065 of VWZW01005955.1, forward strand.
ACATGAGAATGCAAACACAATTTTAGCAGCAAACTGAGTAGAAAATAAAGAATATACAGAAAACCCACAGAATGTTGTGGGCAGTAAACGAAACAGCCACGTGCATGCTCCTCTATGTGTGAAATAGTACAAAAAATCTATGAAACAGATTCATTTGCCAGGGTTAAGAGAAAAAAAGTGGATTCTGACACAGTGAGTCCCCCTTAAGTCTCTCTTCACTTTCTGCCTTCTTGAGGAGCACTGAAGGGCTCGCCAACCAGATGCTTTATTTAAGTTTACTATATTCCTGTTAGCCGGATATCAGTAACAGGGTGAGTGGTGCCGTTCCGTGGCATCGTACTGTTTTTCAGGTTTAAACACCCCTTTCGGTCTGAAGTCTAAAAGCAAATCCTATGAGCCTTAGTCTAGTTGCCTGATTCCTCAGGTGTGAGATAATTTCTGCTCTGGAGGCCTTTGGGTGTGGGCCAGCAGTTTATACAAGGTGCTAGGCATTGAACTAAGTGGAGGCAGAGGTTTTGTTTTGCTTTTCTCAGCTCTCCACATCTGGCCACCCCACTACCTGTTACAGGAACTTATGGCCATCCATAAAAGCAGTCCACAATAAACAAGGAAAATCCAATCTGCTCTTTTCGAATGTGATCCTAGTACTGTTCAGTGACACTGACTTGAGTTCTGAACACTGGATCTCTCTCAGTTCTTTCCTGCTATGGGCAGTTCATGTGGAAAGGACAGGAGCATGCTCTGAGACTTCACCTGCCATTATAGTACGCCCATATTGAAACCTCTTGAAGCAGAAGCTTTGCACATTTGTTTGCTTTGTAATTTGTGCACTTGCTCTCCATCCTTGAGCTCAGTGACTTATTATGGTTTAAACCTCTGCAAATGAGGCTGCTCAGCTTTCTCCCTCTTAGTATTTCCATAAAGAGTTTCAACAAAGCCTTTGTAAAGTTGACGAACAGGTGATTACAGTCAACAGTAGCCTTCAACACAATAACGTAACATTTCTTTTTCCACAAATAATTAGAAGTGCTGTTTTTATGCCCTGATTGTACCACTGAATTTTAAGGAAATCATTACCCTAAACGCAGAAGTTCTCGTGGAAATTCTTCATTAAAAAGACAGAATCTGGCTTCTAATCAGCCTGTTTAAAGTGTTTTTAAAAGAAACTTATCGAAACCATTAGCTTATTTTAAAATGACTGAAAGAGAGCTCTTTCAATAACTATTAGAAGTGATGATGCACCACTTGTTTTATAGGAACCCCAGCTTTTGTCCACAACCTGCCAGCAGTGCTGCCGGGCGCGTTGGATCAAGGCCCCGGGCCCCGGCGTGGCAGGTGAACACGGTGTCACCTGGAAAAAGAGGGATCACCCAAGTGAAAACCACTCACACACACACACACACACACACACACACACGTGTTTGCACAATCAGACCTCCAGCATATACCTTCAGAAAAAGAAAAAAAGGCAATGGAAAGTCCTACGATTCCTCAATTTCCTTTATTTCCTTTATTCCCGTCCAGAGAGCCATAACTCCTAGTCATGTGTTAATAAGATATTAGGAAGTTTATTTCAATACTATGCTTAGTTTTTGTAGATAAATATAGCAAGATTGCTCAGCAATGTGAAGGAATGCGTTCCGAATGAGATTTGCAAACAGAGAAGAATCTTACGTTGTTGGATCTTTTAAACTGCACCATTTCATCTGAATTTTCAGATATCTGTATCTTAGCATTTTTTATGACAAAGGAATGGTTGAAATACATTTTCTATAATTATTTTTCCATTAAAGCAAGCGCTAACCATAGTTAACATTTTTAATTATTCATATCTATACAGTTACAATCTAGTTTTCATGGAATCTATTTTCCCTTCAAAAAAGAGTAATAACAATGTTGAAAACTTCTTTTCCAGTATTTAAATATCAGAATCTGAATTTTCTCTTGTGTTTCTATCCGTACTAGGTATTCAGATATCTAGATGTACTGTACATATTAGTCTGGGTACCTTTACTAATATTCACAGTATTTAAGATTAAAAATGCAATTTGTTGTTTAAGTATGTTATTTTATTCTTGTGTAAATTGTTTTGTACAATCTTTAAAAATCTACAGTTTTGCATTTGTAGATATTAAAGGTAAGCAATTTATTTTGTGTTGTCCTGCATGTATATTTTTGCTGTAGATAAGTGTTGCTTAGTTTACTATTTCAGTACATTTCTGTTTAAATAAATAAGCTTACAAACTTTAATACAGTATATATTTTCAAAATATAAACTTTTATATTTCTGTGGTAGGTTAGGGTATGCGTTTTAGGCAATCTTTTTCACTACTATGAACTGTTCTTTTAATCTATAATATAATGGTTTTGTGCCAATAGTTTTTCATTGGAATGAAATGCTCTTTTAATGTTAGGGATAAACAGACAATTTTGGTTGGGGTTTGTTTTTTTTTGGTTTTGGGTTTTTTAATTATTTTGCCAGCCTTTACAGTTTTAAATATAATTTATAAATGTATTGCATTTGTGAATAAGCCTTACCATTAGGTACAAGAAATCTTTAAAGCTGCATAATTGCTTATGTAGCACTAAGGACTTCCCCAAATAATTGCTGTAAGAAAGTTAGTAAATCAGAGTACAGGGCCTTAAGTTTTTCTTGTGAAAAGGATAATACGGGTTGTTTCTTTTGAACAACATAGGTAGACTTGTCAGCATGGGCTTTGTTATATATAAACTGTGCATTTGTGCTCCCAACCATGGTAGTTTAATCTCAGGCTTTGTGTGGCTGGGTCTATAAAAGTCAAATCTGGCTAAAGCCAGCACTCTTTAGGAGACACTAAAGAAGTTTACATAAGAGACTTATAGACAATCTTATCATAGTACATTTGGGTACTCGGTATCCTCGATGTGTTATCTGTGTCTGCCCAATTAACCGTATGTTTTAAGCCATATTAAATCTCTTTACTGCTATTTTAAATACTACACTGAAAGTCATTCACTAGCTTGCTTGCTCACAGACAGGATTTCGATTTTTAGTGAATAAAAATATTATGCCTTCCATAAAAACAAAGGACCAAAGAATTGCATTATTCTAACAAAGCATTAGTTCCTTTGCCAGTAAACTAGTTTGACATTTGTACCGAAGATCAAATAGTCTCCTTCTGCTTCAAACACTGCATTCTCATCCATGTCAGGTGTAAGGGGGAAAGATGTATCCACTGAGCTATTGGGAAAGGAGTGATGTTCAGCTGAGATGGCATGTCTATTGGTAAGGCTTATTACCAAACCTCTGAAATGAAGCAAAGAACCAAAAATTCACAAGTTATGTCAATGTAAATTTATTTTCAGAACTTGCACAAATAATTAATTGTAGAACTTTGCAAATTAGGCCCTTAAGTTATTTCGTCAGAATGCCATGGAACAGACTAAAACAGTTTCTAATATTTGTAACAATGAGTACATATTATAATATTATAAGGGTACAGGCACCCCTATATCACAGTGTTGTAAATATTTTCTGAAACTGGTACAGTACTGAGGGACTTGTATCTTCTGATATATCAAATATTGACTGTCTAGATCAAATTGTACACAATTTATTTGTTGATGGTCCTGTAACTAGTGTATGGACACATTTCTGGGTGCCTTAGAAGTTGTATTTTTCATGTGTGTTAATATGCAGTATTTATACATTGTGAGAAGCTGCTTTGAATAAAAACATTGAAACTTCATTTCAATGCAGTGATTTTCAGTTTTACATAATCAGAATGAATGTGGTAAGTGGTAGCCATTATATATGATAATGCTATTCATGGGCTCCTGCCTTTCCAAAGAGACCAGGCACACAGTGGGCTTTTCAAAAGAGATTTTTTTTTTCAAATGGTAAAACCCAGGGCTCTAAGACACACTGCAATAAGAACTCTCTGAAATCAATTATGATCCATTTCAATTACCATTTCTTGATCAAATCCAAGAAAACCACCAAGAACTGTCTCACAAACACACTTCTAGGACACCTTCTCCACCGTTATCACTTCCACTACTTGATATTGCACATCACCTAAAGCATTCCTGCCCAGAACCAGCTGCTGCATGCAGGATTTTAGCTCCACATGAGGGAATTGGATTTTGAAGTGGTGTTTCCCAGGAGGGCCAAGATTCAGCCCAGCCCCAGCCTGGTGCAGGAGAAGGTGGATCAGCCTGTGGTCCCCCCACATGGCTCCAGACAACATTCCTGCCAGGGGCTCTTGTGTACCAGGGGATCCTTTGCCCGTAGCAGCCATGAATGCTGTTTCCAATCATGTATCTCCCATGGTTAGAAGAGTAACTGTAAATTACTTCTGCCCGGGGCAGAAAAGGAAGGATATTTTTACAGAGAGCCAGGGTTAGCCAACCCAGCTATACAACAAGGTCTGAAAAAATGACCTACACTTCATTCAAAGGAAACAAATTATGTTCTAGCAATTATATTGGTTGGCTTTAAACTGACAGACACTGTTAGTAAAAACTGTGGTCAGCTATTTGGAGCAGAGGATTGAGCAATTTAGTCTTGCTTCACTATCAGCAAATCCAATTATTTATTACGGTGACTCTTGTCAGGAATTAACTTATCGTAGCTTCCACTGGACTGTGAGCAATGTGCACATGATGAACAGGGTGTGACACCTTTCCTGTCTAACAGTTTTATTGATAAGTTTGGTTTAGTTTTGACACAGATTGTCACTGTGAATTTTATTTTAAATAACTCATTTTTAAAAGGAAGCAAAAATTCTTTAAAATTAAAAATTTCATCCAAATATGGNCTTGTTGCAGGAAATGATTATACAAATTACATGGAAGCATGGAAGAGGAACCTGTTAAGTAGATATAAAGAAGTAATTGCATGTTTAAAAGAAGAGGAAGGTATTAATCCCAATTAAGGTATAGAAACAGGTCAAAGCTCTACATACACTAAGATGTGCCACTTCTCATTTTGAATAACAGAAACAATATTGTATATGGCAAGAACAAGGAGAGGTTCTGAAAGCAAATGAAAGCATGTGAAAAAAGCCAGAAAGACAATTTTAAACACTGGGGTGTTCAAAGCAAAACAATTATCAGAAGCTGGACTAGGGGACAGTTTGGTTGCAAAGGAATAAGTCAGGTTTGATTCTGGACATAATAACTTCAGGAATTCACCTCTCCTTGGGTGTCTTATTTGTCATGAAACCACCTCAGAAGTAAAATTTAATCAAACATAATGCATCTCTTCACGACTCTGACTTAACCTCAAAACCAATCTCCAGTCATAGCGTGGAGAGTTTCAGATTACTAAGAAAGCCAGACTAACAACTCCCTCTAGAATTCAAATCATTTGAACTGTGTTAGCACCACTTCGTTTTAATTTATACTCTTTCCTTGGTTTTACAAATTTTCTCATTACAGATATATAATAAAAATAGAACTGTTAAAAATTTTGTTAAATTCCAATTATTAAGTCTGTCTGGTGTGACTCAGTAATTTTCATCTGGAACAGTAAAGACTACTATGGGAGAAAGAAGGCAATTTTCATTTTGAGAAAATGAAACCTTTTGTATTTAGTAACTTTAAAAATTCCGTGTTAAACTCTATTACCTTTCCTTATCACTTCCTGACACTGGTGTCACTTGAACAAACCCATGGATTTAAGTCAAGAGCCACCAGCATCAGTGGAGATCCTCCTCCTAACTTCACTTGCTTCTAGATAAACCCAGTGGCTGACAGATACCACAGCAAACTCTTTCACAGTAATAGTACAGGAATATCTTGTAGCCATCTCTTCAGAAGATAAAGTGCTCTGATGAGGAACACATAATTAGCATTGGAGGAAGGGTTCCATTAGTTCAAAATTTAACAGCAGTGTCTATGAAGTTTTGTATAAATTTCAACATTTTCAATGTTATTGCTGACTCCTGTTAGTAGAAAGTTATGCCCTGCTGTGTTTTAATGTTCCTCAACTCTTCAGTCACATTTATCAACTTGAATTCTGGATGACTGTTTAACACATCTGTGAAACTGATTTTATACATTGGTCATAGACAGAAATATATTGGTGAACAAGTGTAAAGAGAAAAGTGAAAATGCTCTTTGCAACCAGGAGTCATGTTTGAAACAAGGGCTGTTGAACTGCTGCTGCTTCATAAGATGTGAGCTAAAAAGCTGCATCTAACATTGGAGTTTCTAGAATGAAAAATTATTTAAACACTAAGCAGCAATCTTGACTTGTTAGAACTGAGTTAATTGCTATCATCTAGAAATAAGTTATTCACAGTCATCCAGAAATGTGTTTCTGATGTGTCTGTAAATAAGTACTACACTATCTATTACTCCAAAAACATCAGCAATTTCCTACTGCTGTCCTTCCAGACGCCTGGTTTCTCCTTATGCTGCCCACCAGGCTCTGGGGTATTCACTTTCATTAAATGAATACAGGAATTCACATAAAACTCCTCCCATGCCTAATTATTCAAGATCTGCATTATTTTAGCCTCTCACTTGTTTATTTTGTATGCAGCTACAGCAACTTTGTCAGGGGCTCAGACTGGCAAACAATTCTCTTCAAATCTACTTTTTGCCCATTAGACTCAAAATGAGCAACAACTCTAAACTCCTGCTGGCTGCACTGCCAAGGGATGCTCCTGCTCCACAGGCAAAGGTCAGATGAGCAGCATCCCACTGGGTGGACTGTGGGGTCCAGAGTTGGTGACTGCTTGACTCGAATCCTCCCTTCATTTCTGAGAGCAAGCTCCAGACATGGTGCTGATAACACCCACCCTATCCCCAGAACCGTGCTGGGCCTGCTTTCATCAGACCACAAAAACAGCACATTTTATTCTTCACGTATTTACATGTAGCAGGATGAAGCAGACTTATTTTCCTAGATGCTAATGTGATGCCAGTTAGAAAGGAATATCCCAAAGCACGTTAGACCTGGTAGGACTCATCTTCCATACATGGCTGTAACTAGTTAGAACACAAAGTCACTGTCTCCTTCTAAATGATGCTTTTTAAATAAATGCTTTTTGTCTGAAAATATATTCAAAGATTAAAACTGACCCTTAAAGGAACAGTCTGCAATATGGCTGATTTGAAAGGCTAAAACTTTTCCCAACCATTTCAAGTATGAAAAAATCCAACAGCTCTCCATTTGTGATTCAAGCACTTGGTAAACACACTCCACAACTGTACCATGGCTGTGTGCCAATGAAATGGTGAGTCAGCAGGCAGGGGAGGGAATCAAGTGTCAAGAATGCATTTAACCCTTACTCAGAGAACATTTTTCTTACCAAGAGAATGAAAGCACACCATAAAAATGCAAAAAATTTCCGGAATTTTGTAACCACTAATACAGGCAAGTCTCTCAATTTTCTTCCAACTTCACAGAATTTCTCAAATTTAAAATTAGGACAAACACTTAAGAAAATAGCAAACAGCAAACTGACGAGAAAGAGGCTCATGAACACATATCAGTGCAGTCCTAAAATCCTTACAAAATCCCAGTGATAACCCTGGGAAGGCTGAGTGCCAAAGGGTTTCATGAGAGCATTAGAATTTATAATATTTAATACTTGCACAGATATAAAAAGGAGTACATTTTCCTAATGAAAATACAGTTCAACTCATCTGTCCTATTCCCAAAGGAGTATCTGTGCACACTACTTTGCTTCACAGTGTTCTTGTGGAGTGGTTGATATCATGAGATTTCCTAAATCATTTTTAAATTAACCCCTCATAAAAAATTCCCCCCTGAAGCATCACTGTGCATGATCACTCTAGGTACTCTATTCAGGATGGAAAAAGAGCATTAAAAATGAAGATTAAAAAAATATATATATATTTGGAAGAGTACTCAATCTTCCACCTGAAGATTTGAACACTCATTTACAAGGTTGTTAAACACTGCCAAACCTGAATGACAGCATTTTATACCTACTTTCTTACTCACTCTTCACAGGT